>PVIU01005056.1:75788-119183 GCA_004026605.1 Ondatra zibethicus
CCACGTGACCTTTAGAAAGAGCTTATGGGTACGGCAAGGGAACCACGTGACCTTTAGAAAGAGCTTATGGGTACGGCAAGGGAACCACGTGACCCACAGCTACTCCCCATCTCAAGAGGGTCGGCTGAAGTGCACCTGCAAAGTCTCTGCCATCTAGGCTGACATATTGACTGGTGCCAGGGATTAGGGTGTAGGATTAGGTTTGGGGTGTTCTCAGTGCTGTCAGAGATGCACATGTCTTCATGCTCTCGCGGAGAGTCCTTTCCATTGTCTTTGCCATCATCGTAAGGGGACCTTCTTTTTCTTTTGGCATGAGGACTTTTGGTCTTGGTGAATTTTAGTGTTTTTCATATTAATCTTGGCTCTTCTGCATTTCTCTTCGCATTCCATAGATCTCAGTCATTATATTGGACATGCTTAGATATCCCGGAATATTCTCTCATTTGAAGTTCAATTGATTAGCAACCTTAATAACATCTGGTACCTTATTCTTCTTTGCCAGGGAAATAAATACATCCCCAGGTTTCCAGGGTTAGGACTTGTGCATTTTGGGGTGATGGTCATTATCTTGGCCATATTATCATGGTCAAAGTTCAAATTAAGCCTGTAAACTGTGGCTCCCTTTACTATACAAAAAAGGAAGCTGGCTGGGGGAAAAGTGCCTGTCCCAATGACAAAGATATTTCTACAGCCAATCTAGAACTAAACTGAGTTCTCTGTGATCCTTCCTGGGGAAATATCATACACTGGATATTAATGAAAATATGTAGCATCAATCAAGCCATACAGTCTGATTAAAATTAAGGGATAGAAGGGAGAATATGGGAATTTTCTCAAAAGAAAGTGCTGTTGTGCTGAGGATCATTTAAAAGTATGGAGCCAAATGGAAGAGAGAAATAATAATATGGAAAAACCAAAAGGAATGGACTTTTTATAAGGTTTAAGACCAGGCAATAGAATTGCTAAGGTGTTTTGGAAGGTGCTCTGTAGTAATAGGAGCCTGGAGAAACATTTTTTGATCAGTATCTCCAAATTTTCCAAGCACTGGGCTTCCTAGTTGGTATATAAGGTCTGTGTTCTGCATAACACTAATGACTCAAACAGGGTATGTCCCACTTGCAGCTCAGGGGCCACATGCATCCCAGGATAGCTATGAAATTGGTTGCGTATGAGATGACAAAGCCACATAGTGGTGTTGCAATGTTATAATCTCAGTCACTACAGATTTAAGCATATTTTGTGTCTTTAAGCATTAACAAATGTCTTTTTGAAACAAAATAAAAATACATGAGTATAAAAGAGAAACTGATATGTAACTGGGGAGGAAAAGATGGATATAAATTCATATACATTTATAATACTTCTGTGCCCAATGGGAAAACGGAGAGGAAACTATGCCACTTGGTCTTCATCATTCAGTGGCCTTTTAGGTGGCCTTCAGATCATAAGAATAAAAAGAAATATCCTGTGCATAAAGGGCTGAGGCAGAAAATGGATAGGGCATAGGTCTGTCTCAGATTCAAGTGTCTTGCCAAAAATATTCAAATTCACAGATTCTATTGGTGTCTTTTTATCTTTATTGTCAGGATAAAATACCCATCCAAGAGCAGTTTTTGGGAGAAGGGGTTGGCTTACAATCTCAAGTTTTAGTCCATCACCGAGAGGAGGTCAAGGACCTCAGAATAGAATCACTACCATATACTAATATATTTGAATGTTTAGTCACCGGAGAGCAGCGCTATTTGAGATCTGAGAAGGCTTAGGAGGTGCAGCCCTGTTGGAAGAAGTGTGTCTCTGGAAGCAGGCTTTGAGGCTCAATGTTTCTCTCTCTCGTTCTCCTTACAGATTAGGATGCCGCTCTCAGTTACTGCTCCGTGCTGACCTGCATGTCCCCATACTCCTCACCATGGTGGTAATGAACTAAACCTCTGAAACTGCAAGTGAGCCCCCCAGTTAAACACATTTTCTTATAAAAATTTGCCTTGTTTGCTGCTCCTAGAATCTAGCTTAACCCTGTACCCTCTTTTATGTAGTTCAGGATCCCTTGTCTAGGGAATGATGTTACCCACAATGGGCTGTATCTACCTATATCAATTAAAAATAATGATAATTTCCACAGATATACCCCCACACAAATCTGATAAAGACAACTGTATTCAAGTGAGATGATTTCTAGAGGTGATGGCTAATCATGGTTGTCAACTTGGAAGAGGGAAGTTCAGCTGAGAAATTCACCTCTTCCTAGATTATCTTGTGAGTGTGTTCGTGGGTCATTTTCTTGGTTGCTAATTGATGTAGGATGAGCCAGCCCACTGTGGACAGCGCCACATTTAGGCAGGTGGGCCTGAACTATATAAGAACGGTAGCTGGACATGAGCCTGGAAGAAAGACAGTAAGCATTCCATTCCTCTATGGTTTTTTCTTCCATTTTCAATTAGCTTCCTGTAAGGATGGACTACAAACCTTTAGGACAAAATAAACTCCTTCCTCTCCAAATTGCTTGTGGTTATCCTGTTATCACGGTGACAGAAAAGAAAACTACGACACCAGCTGGTTCTCGGTTGTGGCAAAGCTGACCTTTAAAACTAAGCATCAAAACGAGATACCATAAAACAAAAACGTCATGAAAACCAGGTCCAAGTTTATCTTTATCCCCTGGGCATTCAAGCTCTAAAGAACAAACATTTGTGGAATTAACCCAAGTGGCTTTGAAAATTAAAAGAAGAAATTATGAAAACTAGAAAGTCAATAGATAAAAAACTGAAAGTATCAGTGGAGACAACAGGAACCATCTAACATTTGAAGCAAAGGAAAGACTAGAAGCCAAAGAAAAGCCAGCCACCCAGAGTATGGGAGCTGCCGCTGCAGAAAAGACTGCACTCTATAGCTACTTACTTGTATGGGATACTTCCTAAGGACCTTCATCCACAGGAGTTGAGCCTGGTCTTCTGCTCCCTCCAGTGTGAAAACAGAGTGCAAACACATGTGCAGTAGGGAATTAGTGCAAGGAACCTTCTGTTCCTTCCAGCAATGGTATCAAGCCTGATACTGCCAAAGAGGGACCATGATTTCCAGTTAGGTATCCCTATGGGAAAACGGTGACCTGCTGTAGGACAAAGATTTCATAAGTGAGACAGATTCGTCCTGGGTGGAGAAGGAAATGCATTTGCAAAGCTACAAAAGCAAATCTTAAAAGCCGTCCCCATGCCCTGAATCCCGACCTCATGTTTAGCATGAATGCTCTGGAAACCCAAAGTTTCATGAGATTATAAGTCAATACGCTTAAAAGTGTAGCTCTCATTAGTATTAGCTGGCTGAAAATGGCAGGGGAAAATTTGGAAATGCTCGGCAAAGTCCTGGGCAGCACTAATGCTTGTGGCCAAGACTGATGGGAGCACGGGAAGAGCAGAGAACTGACTCTGTCAAGCTGCTCTCTGACCTCCATGCATATGCCATGGTAAGGCTATGCACTTGTGTATTGGAGACCAGCTTCAACGAGTACACCACTTAACAGGATAGGGGTATAGGGATTATAAAAATAAGTAAAGAGAACGAAGTGAAAATAATAAAACAGAAACATAGAACTGGGAGGGAGTTCCAGTGAATACTGAAATCACCTGTGTTTAATTTCCATTTGTTTAAGTACCCTGACCCCAAAAGGTAGGAGTAAGATAAGAAACTGCTTTAACATGGTACAAGGGAATAAACAGATCAGTCAAAGATTGTGGGCTATATTCCTAGTTAAATATTCTGTTGCTAGATCAAGACAAGTAACGCTCATGCCCTAGACAAAAACATTCTGTAGGCAAACCACTCCCTAGGTGGAATTCATTGTTATCTCCCTAGGGGAGTAGGAACTTAGTTGGGTCCTTAGACTTTTGTTTGAGGTAGAAACTTATCTACCTCTCAATCCCTGAAATACAAGGTCTGTCTATTAACCACTCTGTTGACAATAACCTTGAGAGAGCAGAACTCTCTGACCTAAATCTAGGTGGGACCTTTGTTGAAGGTAAAAACAGACAATAACCTTGAAGGAACAGAAGTAAGTTCCTACTCTCTGACCTTTGGACAAGGTGGAAATAGGATCACATTTTTGGGCCTCCATATTTGGGTCTACACACACACACACACTCACACATTGAATAATTAACTAAAAATAGTGCCAAGTTTCTGACCGACTGAGAGAATTCAGTGTTCAGACTATCACCTGTCAACACACAAAGCATGAAGGGGATGTATCTTCGTCTACCCAGTCAGGAAGTTATTGAGCAGGATACATGGCTACACAGATGTCATGCCTCTTGGAGAGACAAGACTCCTCATTAGCTATGGATGTGAATATAAAACAATGGAGCTTCTTTGGAAGGCAGGATGGTAGGCTCTCAAATGATTGCAATCGATTCCAATGCTACCCATACACTCAAAAGGAATGAAAACACACATCCATATAAAAACATACACATAGTAAAGTTATTCATAATGACCAAAAGGCAGAAATGATTTCTTTGCACAGAAATGACTCATGGATAAATGTCTTTATAGTAGAATGTTATTTTGGCATAAAAAGGAATGAGATTCCAATGCATGCTACCATATAGATCAGTGATTCTGAGCTTGAGGTCACAGTCCCTTTGGGGGTCAAACAGTCCTTTCACACCTAAAATCACTGGAAAACATAGCTATTGACATTGCAATTCATAACAGTAGCAAAATTACAATTATGAAGTAGCAAGCCAAATAATTTTATGGATGAAGATCACCACAACATGAGGAACTGTATTAAAGGGTCAGAGCATTAGGAAGCTTGGAGAACCACTGACCTAGATGAACCTTGAACACATCATGGGAAGTGAAAGAAGCTAGTCATTGGAGGAGACAGAGACAAGAACCCCAGAAAGCTTGTGAACCAGCTAGCCAGGCACACACAGGGGCGAACAACAATAAAAACCCATCTCAATGGATGTGGAGGCCAGAGACTGATGCTGGAGTCTCCCTTTATCACTCTACTGAATATGTTGAGGTAGGTTCCCTTGAGGAACATAGAACTCCCAATATGACTATTCTACTAGGCTAGATTCCTCATCCCAGTCTTCCAAGAACTGGGATTGCGGATGGGGTGCCATGCCCACCTGGCATCTACATGGGTGCTGAGTATCCAAACTCCAGTCCTTGTGCTAGCACAGGAAGTGCTCTATTCTCTAAGTCATCACTCTAGCCCCAATACTTTATTAACTAAGAACAAAATCCCACCAGTGGGATTTGCATCTTGTATTTGCAATCCCGGTACTTCTATGGGATATGGGAGGCAAAGAGAAGAGAATTCCAGGAACATGTGGACCCCTGACTTGGTATATGCCATGGCAAATAGCAAGAGATTCCGTCTCAAACAAGGTAGAAGGGGAGAGCAGACACTCCAGGTTGCTCTCCATATGCATTCATGGTATGTGTGAACCTACACTCACACACACAACTACAGTATCACTCACACACACACCATACTTGCACACTGCACAAAATATTTAGAGCACTATTACCTGAATGTTATTAATTACCACATTCATTGTACATTTATTTGCTGAAGGCTGTTATATTCTGGACTGAGGATAAATAAATAAAATGGAGGAAGGTAGAACTGGCATTTCCCTTTTGTGTCTAGTGGAAGACATTGACACAGTAACAAAACTGAAACCTATGTACCCAGAGTTGCCAAACTTTATGCAGTTTGGATAAGCTGGATACATTGTTGTATGGTTCTGGACTGGTTTTTAGAGAGTGTCTGTGAGTTTCTTCTCAAGACAAAGGCACAACAATTGATGACAGTTCTGTGTGGGAATTATGTGGTTCATACTTTGTTTCTAAGCCTTAGGCAGGGAGAATATTCCTACAAAAACGGTTATCTCAACTAGACAAAGAGAAAGCACAGTTCACAAAGGTAGCAAGCTTCCCCTAACTTGAATGCACCCAGTCTGCAAACTTTGGCAACCTACCTGAATGTGCCTTCAGGTTTCCTCCACAGCTATCCAGAAGCCCTGAAACAAGCTACCTTTGGAAATGTTCTGTGTATTAATAAAGTGTTACTTTCAGGCCAGGACCAAGAACTCTGGGAACCATTGCGAAGAATGACTCCATCTGTACTTAACTCATTCTGTGTTACAAGACTGATGTGCAGTCTACCACGTTAACACGGCTCCTCCTTTATATTTCATCCAGATTTATAAATCCAGAAAATTAATTCAAAATCACTTCCTATCTTCTCTCTTTCCTTCTCTTCCCTTTATTTTTCCATCTCTAATTATATACAAGTCACAACTGAGCTGACTTTTTTCCCAATGATAGTATCTTAGCACAGAGCAGAGTGCACAGCAGATAGATATTCAATACAAATTGAAGGGCTGAATTCAGCATGGTATATGCTTATGAGTATCATTAAAGCCTTCTTGAACATCATTTCTTTGCTTCTGAAATGGGTTTATAATACTTACCTGTCCTGTCTACTATCTACCGGAGCGGTTGTGAGAATCAATTGATTTATTGTGCATAAATGCCTCTGTAAACTAATATGCAATTAAGCTATTTGGCCAAAGTAGGAGAAGAAACAAACAAAACATTAATAATCATGAATGAAATACTCACAGTATGCCTTAGTTGCTTTCTTATTGCTCTGAAAAAAAAAAGCAACTTAAGGAGAAAGAGCCTACTTTGACTTACAGTTCCAGAGGGATAAAGTTCCATCATGGCAGGAAAGACATGGCAGCAGGCAGGGATGGTAGACGGAGCAAGAGGCTGTCTGGTCACATTATATCTATATTCAGCAAGTGGAGTGTGAACAGGAAGTAGGACCAGACTATCAGGCATCAAGGCCCACCCCTAAAGATGTACATCTTCTGCCTGGACTCAACCTCCTAAAGGTTTGCCAATCTTCCCAAACAGTGCCACCAGCTGAACACCAACTGTTAAGACATCTGAACCTGTGGGAGAAGACAGTTCACAATCAGACCACGACATGACATGAGAAAAAATCAGATGAGAAGTTATTTGTGTGGTTCGTGCTATGATCATAGTAATTGCAGTGGGCCTGCAGATTCTACACTTTTGTCTTCAGTTTTACGGATAGGATACTTATTCAGAAAATCAAACTTTCTCAAGCTCATGTGACCAATAAGTAACTCAGGTGGGCCTAGCAGATCCCCCTTCAATAAACTCTAACCACTGTATCAATGAACACATAACCACATTAACCAAAAGGTGGTGGTATCCTTGCTATTTTTACACCGTTTTATTTGCAACACTCTTCTAGGATTTAAACTTAGATTACCCAGAACGGTATAGCTTCTCGACATATCTTTTTTTTTTTTTCTTGGCAGTGCTAGAGACTGAACCTAGGACCGCTAGCACGCTGGGCAGCGCTCTGCTACGGAGCTACAGCCTCAGTCCTTTCCTATACATCCTTAAAGGAGTTCGAGTGGCTCCTCTGCCGTAAAGAAGGAGAGAAATGAGCCTTATGTTTGCTTATTAAATAGAGAAACGTTATTTAAATGTTAGACAGACCATTGCCTCGTAGGCTGAAGGTAGAAAAGGAACTGGACTTTTCAATCCAATGTAGAATCGTTCAGTTTTAAATAAATAATAGCTAGAGAGCTGCAGTGTGCCTTCCTTTCCACCCGGGACATTTTGTCAGGATAGAGACATCTTGCTCTCCCAGGAGAAACAGCCGTGAAGGACAAGAGAGATTAGGCACACCCATCAGTGCCAGCTCAGCACACTGTCGGCAAGCAATACATTTTGTACTCTGTAGCCTATTTTCCTTGTGACCTGGACTGGGGTTGCCCACATGAAATCCCAGATCATCGTTGCTGTAGATGTTGAAGTTAGAAAAGATAAAGCATGTCCCTAGGAAGCTCTTCAGCTATTGTCTTATGCCACTAAGTTAAAACAAAAACAAAAACAACTCTGAGTGTACCTTAGGGAGTTGGGGCTGGGTTCCTGGAAATGACAGTAATAACTGAGTTGTGTCAGCACAAGCTCAGATTGTTCCAACTTAGTGTCCTGGAATTGCTGTCCCCACCATCCTCTATATCTGCCTCCACCTTCTGCAAATACCTTGGAGTCCTGGTACATCTCTGATCACTGTCCCTGGGAGCTACTACATACTAGATTATTGGTCCATGCTCTTTCTCAGGCCCTTGTGAGGATTATGGCGGCCTTTAGAAAGGGACCCTTGGACGGGCTGCATGGGTGACGTGCTTGCTGTACAAGCAAGAGAATCTGACTTTGAATCTCCACAGACATGGTAGAGTATGTTTCCATGACCAAGCATTCTTAAGGGGAGATGGTAGCAAGAAATAGAATTCTCTCAAGCTCACAGACTAGCTAGCCAGGGGTAGGCAGAGGCAAACAACACGAGACCCTGTCTCAACCAACATCTGAGGTTGTCCTTCAACCTTCACACATGTACCACACGTATGCAGCCCCTGAATTCACACACAGGAAACACACAGACGAAGATGATTTTTATAGTATTTATTTTTAATTATGCAAGTGTGAGTGTGTGTTTGGGTATGAGTATATACCTTGAGAGGCCAGAATTATCAGATGCTCTAGTGCAGAGTTCTAGGCAGTTGTAGGCAACCCAATGTGAGTGCTGGGAACCGAACTCTGGTTCTCTGACAGAAGAGCACATGCTCTTAATCGCTGACTCAGCACTCCAACCCCACAGAGGCAAATTTACCACTGCCAATTGCCAGGATATCTTTACCTACTCCCACCTAGGATGCAACAAACACATTTTCTCACCCAATTTTATACTTATCAATGAGTTAGGAATCTTTCTAGAACATTATTTTAGACCACTATACCGATGGGCTCTGCAATTTGCTCATTGCAATTTTGAAGAACTCAGCCGTCCTTCTGTGCTTCAGTCTTCCTGGGAGAGAAATGAGGCGGGTGGGGCATCTGCCTCATGACTGCTTTCAGGCCCAGTCGATTAATAGAGCTGAAGCCTGCCTGGCGCACAGGAAGGGCTTTCTGCATGTGGATTAGATTAGATGTGAAAAGAAGCAACAAGAACATAAAGTCTGATATGACTGAAGGTGTTAGCGTGTGATAGACTCATCTGCCAAGCCCGGTGTTTACGTTCTAACACAAAAAAAAAAATGTAGAGAATACCTATAAACAAAAGAAAAAGATAAAAATAATAATAATTGTATTGACTGACACTGGTGCTCATGCCTCTGTGATTTTAAACTAAACATGAAATTGCATGTGTGGCGTCTGTCTGCATGTATAAATTGCATATCGACGTAATATGCATGCATGTAAGTATATGATACGGTCCAGGTTGTTGACACAAACATGTTCTATAAGACTAAGACGGATATACACACGTTTAAAATTAAGTTCTACTCCAAGAGAAGCTGCTCTGAGCAATTGAAACATAACTGGAGAAACCACATCTAGTAAGATGTGGTTACACTGGTACTCTGGCCTTTATTATGACTTGTAAGTTGCTTAGAGTGCTGGGTAAGAACCAGGATCTCCTCCACGTATTTCCATCCTTTGCGGAAGCAGACTGGTTATCTAATTTGATCAAAGATCAGCAGCACCAGTGTTCCTGCTCTCGCTGCCACTGCTACAGGCCAGAGATGGGGGATAAAGATACCAGAAATGGTACCTAGCACTAGCTGCTTTCTGAGCCTTAGCCCCATTTGATCATTACAGAAATCTGAATGGAAACTAACTGCTAGAATAAAGGAGAATTCACATGGTACATGAGTCACCTACTCCACGCCTCTGCTCGCCTACCTCTGCTGCCCAGCAAACCCTTCTCAGAGGGAATTTCCACTTGTTTCTCTCTTCTTTGGCATAGTCTCCCCACAATATCTGCTGGTCACTGCATACTGGGCCATAGATGTGGAAAACGTGGGAAAGGGTGTACCCCCATACATACACCAACATCCTTGACAAAAGCCCCTTTAGATATTTCTGCACACCCCCTCAACAAACCAGTTCCTCTCAGTAGCCACTGAACTCCTCTTCCTCAATGTTTTGCCCATGGTTGTAAGCAATCCAGTTCACTGAAAACTAGAACGTCCACCTCATCAAACAAACCCCTGAGTAAATGAAACAACTTGCCTTAGAAGGAAGTAAATTCCCTTTACTACCATTCAAGTATATCCTTCAATGCCCAAACCAACATATTAAAATTGCCTCCCAGAAACCTGAAATGTTTTCTCTAGGAGGAAGCCAGGTGTTAGGAAAATGATCAACGATTCACATGTGTTTACGTAGGGTCATCAACTTCGGAGCAACTATTCTGTGCTAACAACTGTCTTGGCAGTGTAGCCATTACCAGTTACCCTCTCAGAGCTCTGTACTATGGATCGATATCACGAGCAGGTGGGACACAGTGCAGAAGGAACTACACAGAGATTAGGAAGAACAACAGGGCACAGTGGTTGGGACTCAATTGGGGTTTGAGTCCCAGCTCCGCCTTTCTACCTCAGTGTCATTCTGTGTCTGGTACCCCTCCAATGGAGGTCATGATCATCTCTAGCACAGGACAGAAGTCACTAAAGTTTTGAGTGCTTGGTACAAGGCTTGGTATTGAGTGTGAAGGACTCTACTCAATTTACTTAGGAGCAGCAGCGTCAGTGTTGACTACAATGTGAGTAGCATCACCACCATCAGTCAAGGTCATCATCGTAGTCACCATCTCGTCATCATCATCATGAGTAGTAGCAGCTTACGTTGTGTTTCCTTGTCTCACATTGGCCCTGATGGAAACTCATTTTCTCTGTGTGCCACTGGCTGCTCATCTACCTAAAGGAATAAATGGAAGTAAATAATAATACTTTGATCTCCTCAGGTATTAAAAACGGTGACAAGTATTAGTAAACCCTGAAAATAAGTCAAGAACTTCACAGTTGTTAAGGAACACTATTCTCAATGTATTCTTCTTATTATTCTTTTTGATTTTTTTTGTTGTTGTTGATTTGTTTTGGTTTTCAAGCAAGGTCTCACTGTGCATCCTTGGCTTCCTTGAAAGTCACTATGCCCTAGAGTTCTTAGAATACCAGCTGCCTCTGCCTCCTGAGTACTGGGATTAAAATCATGTGCCACACACACATCCAGCTCTCAATATACCCTTCTTGGAAGGGAATCAAGAACTACTCTAGGTCTGCATGGCTGAGAGAGAAAGTTTGCATTTAATTCCTAAGTCGGTTTTCCAAGGCATGCAACTCAAGCCCAGAGAGACCAATCCGTAATTGTTTTTTGACACATTTATAGCTCACTTCCTTCAAAGAGAATGTTTAGAGAATGTTTATTGAATGTTATTCAATAAACCATTTCCAGAGTCTTGATGCTGATTAACAACTCCCAAGCCCTTCTCCCTAAACACTGATGGTATTTTTGTTTGTTTGTTTGGAGTTTGGTTTCTATGTCCCAGTCAACCCACATTTTACCTCATTCCTCAAAGGATTAACTCTTTCTGCTCCTGGGAGCTCTTTCTGAGCTGGTAAAAAAAAAAAATGTGTTCATTCTAAACCCACAAGCATGCAGACTAAAAAATAAATAAATAAATAAAATCATTTGACATTTCCTTAGAGCCTGGCTTTCCTCTTCACATTCTCCAAATCTCTGTGTCTAGAACTGTTATTTATACTGAGCCCATATGATGAGTACTCTAGAGAATATAACTACATTCATGTCATAGAAGGGTGGTGGTCTCCTCCTCTCTGTCCTTCTAGGGCGCAGGGATCAGACTTCACTTAAAGGCCTCAATGACTTAAGACCTTGAATTCTGTGCTACTGTCTTGACCAGGTCTTTTAGCAAGCTTTCTCTGGGCACTTCCTGCTAGGTAAACTCCATGGCTCTGAAGACTCACTGTTGATATTAAAGAGCCTGCCTGTTTCTTGTCTCATCTGTTTCTGAGCATTTTCGGGAGGTGACAAGTCCTAGGCTTGGATGTTGGTGCACAGGGGATGGATAAATCAGTCGAACCTCATTGAACCTCCATCTGCATAGCGGGTCCCTTTATTGCCGCCATTCAGAAGTAGTTAATGACAGAGATGAGACAAAGGACGCTGAAGTTGCTTTTACAATGGCTGCTGCATGAGACAGTCTCAAGCAATGTTAAATAACTGAAGGTAGACAATCTTCTGCTCTCTGACTGCTCGTGGCTTCCATCGCTTCCAAATGTTTCCAGCGCTGTCATAGCTACACACTGAGCTACTTTGCATTTGATGCCTGGAAAATGATTTGTGCCAACATTCTATATTCATTAAAATAAACGTAATATATTTCCCCAGCCTTCTAGGCTCACTTCTGCTGGAAAACTCCAATGCAAATGAGACATCTGTTTCTCATGTGTGGATGGTGTAGGCATCGTTTACATCTTTGTCAAATAAAGGGAAGGAGAAGTCTCATATAGCAGTCCACATGGGTTGTATTTCTTTGTTAGAGATCAAAGAGGATGGTGATAAAATATGATGAACCTTCTTTCTGAAGTCATAGGAATTTGTGTTTCAGCGTATTTCATATTCAATTGCTCCAAAGAATTATTTGTTGAGGTTTTCCATGAGAACTGTTTTCAGTTCTGAGAAGTTTAAGAAAACCGTGGCGTAGACTCTGATTAGAAAGATAATGTACCGGGACGGTGGTGGCACATGCCTTTAATCCCAGCACTTGGGAGGCAGAGGCAGGCCGATCTTTGAGAGTTCGAGGCCAGCCTGGTCTACAAGAGCTAGTTCCAGGACAGGCTCCAAAGCTACAGAGAAACCCTGTCTCGAAAAACAAAAACAAAACAAAACAAAACAAAAAAAAAGAAAAAAGAAAAGAAAAGAAAGAAAGATAATGTAATGTGTAATAAGTCTTTTCATTTTAGGTGGGGAAAAAAATAAATGATGCCTTGTCAAAATGGAGTCAAGACTACAAAACACTGGACCAAATGATTCACTTAAAATCCCACGCATCCTGGTTAAATCTGTACTACCATGGCCATGGGATAGTCTATGATAAACAAACTTTTCATCCCTTCATTAGAGACTTCAGAAGAAGCTCTTCCCTTCTTTAGAAGAAACTGAAGTTCAACTGACAGAGGCAGCCAAGCAACTGGACCATCATCAGAACATAGCATGGCCAGCACAAATGTCAGCCATGAAAAGGAATTGTAAATGTGCCCATGAGGTCCGGGAGCTCAGCTGGTAAAGTACTGGCTGGCATGCATGGAAGCCCAAATTCAATCCTTAGGACTCTATAAACCAGATGTGGTGCTGCACACCTGTAATCCCAGCACTTGGGAGGTAGAAACAGGTAAACCAGAAGCTCAAGGTTAACCTTAGGTGTGCAGCAAGTTAGAAGTCATGGGATGGTCTCAAGCAATAGTAAATGTTTGATATTGGGTGTTCCCCTGCTACCTTACCACTTGTAGCTTCCACATTTTCCAGATGTCTCCAGCACTGATATTAATTGCTTAACCATATGCCTTTAAGTGTACAATGACCTTTGCATTTAATTGTATGGGACCCTATCTCAAAAAGAAAAAAAAAAAAAAAAGGAATCCGCATGCACATTCAGTAGCTGCAGCTCTCAGCTCATGGGCTGATTTCCTTGTCTGAACTCCCAGGATTTTATTTGGACTTCCACAATGGGCCTTTCCCACTTGTGTGTCCTCCACAAATATTTGTAGAATGAACTAACAATTTCCTTACCTTTCCTAAACACAGGAAGCTGGTATCTATCGCTCCATCGGTACGGCTCAATATCTGATCTTGCATACCACTAGCCAGGCTGCTAGCTAAGAGATAAAGTCTCAGGGAACCCTGAGAACTGAGATCTTTGCATGACCTGAAGAAGGGGGGCAGGGTTCAGCAAACTGAATAGATTATCAAAGGAAGGAACCCACCCCTGGGATCTTAGGCGTGGTTCAACTGCCTTTCTGTTATGCTGTGGGTCACACGAAGGTGCAGTGTAGCCTAAGACTCCCCCAGGTGTTTATCTAAGGTGCTCCCCCTTCTTTCTGCCTGAGCCAGAGTACCAGAATGTCTCAGTTTGTCCCTAGGCCCTGTGTTTGCTCTGCCTGCTCTGTTGACCTTCTTGGCTTTGAAGAGCTGCCCTGTCAGCATCATCTGACCTTTCTCTCCTCATGAGTCCCAGCTCGCCTCCTTGGTATCAGGTAGAACCCCCACAGAATGGCTTCTGCTTTCAGAACCTCCCACAACCTGTTTTCACTGTTGGGAGGGAGAAATTAAACATTCGGAGGACAATGGGGTTGAGGGGTTGCATCCCGAGAAATGGTAATCACCCAGTATATAATCTATGAAATTTCTTTACCTCTGTTTATCTCATTCCCGTAGCTGTGAAAATAGAGGGGAGATTTTCTCCAGGAAGTTAAGAAAACCAAACCCAAACAAATGCACATTTAAATGCCAGAGACAAGGAAGACACTGAACAAACGGTAGTTTTTGCTGTGCCTCTTCTCCCAGCTGTAGCCTGTTTCTTTCAAGGCTCTGAGGTCCGCATGATGTCCCTCCTAAGACAGAAATATGGGAGACCTCAAATTTCCCTACACTTGATGCTTCTCCCTGCTCCTTAAGTGTTGTCTGATGCTCAGTCTCTAGTCTTAGCATTTTCGGAGTATCCTCAAATCCAATGAAGACCAATTATTTTATAGTCAATTCATTGATATTTGGATAGGATACAACCCCAAGGAATAATAATAATAATACTATAAGAATCATAGTTAGAAAAGAAACCTGTGTTACATCATTTCTAATAGCATAAAGACACAGGTGATTATTTTATTCCAAACAGTACCTTAAAGATGTATACTGTCTCTGTTTATATGTATTTTTTTTTATTTAGTAACTAGATCTATATGGCTTCTATTCTTTGAACCTTTCAGAATGTAGTCAGGCATTTCTCTCCTGCCCGCCAGCTCAAAATAACCACTCAGAGGGTTAATATACCTTATAAATGCTTGGTCGACAGCTCAGGTTTGTTCCTAGCTAACTCTCACACTTAAGTTAACCCATATTTCTGTGTATGCTTTGGCATGTTCATCTCCTGCTCCCTCTGCATCTGGCTGGTGACTCCTGCCTCTGCCCTTCTCCTTCCCATCATCCTTAGTTTGGTCACACTATCTATACTTCCAGCCTGACTACTGATCAATCAGTGTTTTATTAAATCAACTCAAGTGACAAATCTTTACGGCATACAAGAGGATTCCATGGCACCAGAAGATTAATGTGTGTGTTCTTTGCTTACTTACAACACACTAGCCATGTGTGTGTACTGAGAAAGAGTAGTCATGAGAGATTGCTAAGGAAGCCAGTAGTGCACCCCAAGACAGGTGACCTAAATAACATGCTGGAAAGAGCCAAGTTTCCAACTGTTTGGTTTTATCTTCTACCCAGACACAATGACCAAATAAATGTCCTTATTCTTGGTCCTTGGACATAAACAGAATGTTCATCACCCCAGGTCTTAGTCTCTCATCTTCGGCTCTATTCCACCTTCATAGAGATGCACGAACTTTTATTGTCTCTATGAAGCAGATGTTTATCATATATATGTCTTTGTGTGGCTTTTTGTGTGTGTGTATTATTCTCTAATATTTTCTATGATTAAGTGTTGGGGCAAATATTAATGGTCTTTCTATCATGATCATAGAGGTTTTCATATAAATATTGATTTGGGTATGCAATTTTTCCATATTTAGAATTGAAACTTGAATAGAATATATGGTGCACATTTCTGCCTTGAGGTAGAAAAATTCAGCTCTGAGGCCACAGCCCATAGGGTCAACAACCCACCTTCCCTCTGCCTCCTTATTTCATGCAGGGTATCTTGCTAGGGACCAGGACTACGAAGACATCAAAGACAAGAGTTACTGCTAACAAGAGTAAAGAATGAAGGTAGGGCTGAGAGAGATGACTCGGATGGTTAAGAGTAATTTCTGTTCTTGTAAAGGGCCAGAGTTTGGTTTCTAACACCCACATTGAGTAGTTAGTTTACAACTGCCTGGAAGTCCAGCAATGCCCTCTTCTTGCCTTCTTGGGTAGCCGCCCACATGTGTGCACGCATGCACATAGTAACATACATATATTCATAAGTAAAACATTTCAGCAACACTATGAAAATAATAAAAAAACAATGAATCTGCAGATCACTTCTTGCACTGGGCACCAAGTCTGATAAACCATCAAATTAGAACATTTAGTAAAAGGATTGAGACATAAAATACCAAAAAAGGAAATAAGACCATGGCTTATGTTGGAAACCCAAGAATGGCCTTTTTAGTTTTATTGGAGTGTTTCTCTGTGTATTTGTATATGCTACCCTCTGCCACCATGAATGGACCATTGTTCTGGTTCTTAAGCAAGTTAGAGTCCTACAAGTGTGAGCTGTGATATAGCTGATCCACCCTTCTGATGCAGCCTGCCAAGGTGCAGCTTAGCCTTTCCTGCTGCACTTGCTTGGACAGTTCTTTGAGCAATTGAGCTAACAGGCAGCCACGTTTTAAAAATTTGTTGAATGAGGGCTTGCCCCGCCCCTCTCTCATAGGAAATGTTACTTTCGTCAAGGTTCTTTGTTTAACTATCTGTGAGTGAGTGCCACAGGCCAGCCAGGTCCATATCACTCTGCCTGCCTCTGCTGGACCATCATAGATGCTACTTAGAGGACGGTGAAAGGGGCTTGATGACACTATGTAACTGTATTCTTAGCCTTTAGGATGCTTCAGGAAGATTCACATACCTGCCTGTCAGGATGCAATTGAATCTTTATACAAACATAGGACCAGACACCCTGATACTTCTGGAGTGTGTCAAAGAATCCATGTACTCACCCAGTCATGAAACTCAGGGACCATGGTGGGCTTAAAGCATCGAACAACAGATAGAAGAGCTTGAAGAATAAACTTACCCACCCAGAAACTGGTTGTCTTTGACCAGTTCCCGGCATCCGAAGAGTGGCAGGAAATGGATTTATGATGACGAGACTAAAGGGGTTTGGATTTGATACTACCAGCTACCCCTCAGCTATCTCATCCTCATCCTGTGCTGGTCCTCAAGCACCCTCTATAATGAGCACCTAGGCAAAAAGGAGCATTGCAGGAGCAACTCATTCTGACGTATCAAGGAGATCGTTCCTGTTGTCAGTTCCTGGCCACCCAACCCCGAAACAATCACATAGATACTGTATTAACTAAATCACCGCTTGGCCCATTAGCTCTAGCTTCTTACTGGCTAACTCTTATATTAATTTAACCCATTTCTATTAATCTGTATATTGCCACGCGGCTGTGGCTTACTGGGTAAAGTTCCCAGCCTCTATCTCCAGCAGCTCCATGGCTTCTCTCTAACTCCGCCTTCCTCCTCCTATGTTTCTTTATTCACTAACCAATAAAAGCAACACATAGACAGAAGGACCTCCCACACCAGTCTGAGGCTTTTCTTTAGGGAAAGCTGGACTCCTCTCTCCACATTGTAGGTAGACCACAGCCAAAGCATCAACACAAGATACATTCTGGTCTCTTTTGCATATCCATCTAGGTTGACTAAGACCACCCTAAACACATGCAATTTTCTTTGCAGCCCTGTCTTCTTGTCCTTGTTTTCTCCTTCCAAATGTCTTCTTTCCTCCAGGTAAGGGCATTTTTCCTCAAGCCAGGTCTCTTTACCTGGCATGTAGTCTGGAGTACATGGTTAATCTTCCCTTGCTAACCCCAAGTCTTCCCTTTCTTTCTTAAACTTGATTCTAGAGGGTGGAGATAATGGAGTGGTGGGGATAGGTGGGGTAAGACAGGAAAGGAATGGGTGGGTGGGTGGATGGATCAAGGTTTTTAGTGGTTTCATTTGGGCTTGTACTTGTGTGTTCATTTCTATATTCATATTTACATAATCCTATGACCTGAATGCATTTTGTCTGAGAGGAAACCAGATTTCAGAGGTGGTCTGACTTCCTCAAGGTCACATCAGTAGTTAGTAAAAGCTTGGAGGTTTACAGCAACATCCTCTATCCCACAGTTCACGTGAGTGCTGGGGAAAGACCCCCCCCTCATCACAGCACATACTTCTTCAGAATTTCACTGTTGATATGGTCATGTCCCTGCAAAAACATATTTGGCCTGTTTTCAAAGCTGCTTACACCATCTCCTGCCGATGTCACATTTTCTACAGATATATTGGATGTAATAATACCTGGGGGGGTGAGTAGGTACCTGTCATCAGTTCTGTGATTAGATGCCCCCAGGCTGGGTTTGACCACCCCCTTTTATCCTTGTTGGTGAGAAGGAACTACAGCCCTTTAGTGATGGGGGTGTTCAATACCGGAAAGATGAAAGTGTCAATTTATTATTTATTAACCACATGTACTCAGTAATGGTACAGGAGTTGCTGGGTATACATGGGTAGGGACACATAAGAAAACAGAACAGTGTGCAGAAAGCACTTTGTAGTATGGAAAGGGCAGGGCATCTCGGGAGAACATTCTGTCATATCACAAAGATGTCTAGGCAGAACAAGAATAAAGAGCATTTACATTCATCTTCTTTCACAATAATTTATGAAAAGTCTAATTCTAAAAGCACTACAGACATGTGAACATTGGAGGGTCTGGTGATATCAGACAGCTCAGTAAACCATCTGAAATTAAGTACAAACTTTTCATTTGATCTAAGGCCCTCTCTCTCTCTCTCTCTCACCCAGTTCAGGGTATGCAACCTAGGGAGCAGGGCAAGTCGTTAGGCAAGTTGCTACCATCGAGCTGCAATCCCTGTTGGACAGGAACATTCTACTACTGAGTGGATGAGTAGGCCCATCTCCTCTATCTGAGCGCATGTCTTCAGAACGGTCACTGTTCTCCAGAAAGGCAAATTACGTGCCTTAATTTTTAATCTCATTTCAAATGGACATCATATCTGAGCCCTGCCACTTTCCCAAGAGCTCTTGGCTGTTCCTTGCCACAGTGGCAGAGAGAAGATCAAGGCTATAAATGAGTCTTCTAGTGTACGTCTGGCTCATGCCAAAATAGTAGGAATGTGCTAGAATGAACCAGGACAAAAATTAAAAGTTTAAAGATAAGGAGGGAAGATCAATTAAACAGTGATTTTTTTCGCTCCCAAAATGAATCTCTAACATTCAGTTTTTTGTCTCTAGAGATTTAACTGACATTGAAGCAGAAGCCCTGATATATTTCATTTGTCTTCCCGGTGGGATGAGTCATTGGGTGTAGACCTGGGATTCAGGGGCAATGAATCAGGGGGAAAGGGCTCTCTTCAGAAGAAGAATCTTCATTCTGGGACTGCCCATCATAAACTTGTAGCATGAGTAATAAAAACCCAGAGATAGATAATGGGGTTCATCCGGAAAACCAGAAAAGCAAAGCAGTCAATCACTAGAGAAGTCTTCCCTCTATCAAGGCAGACTAAAGCCTCTCTTCCCATTCTGTACTTCCTCTAGTGCTGGGATTAAGGGATTGTGATTCCCTAGGACTGGGATTAAAGGTGTAGGCCACCACCACTTGGATTTATTTCTGTATTGATTTTGTGTAGCCCAGGGTGGCCTTGAACTCATAGAGATCCATCTGTCTCTGTCTCCCAAATCCTGGGATTAAAGGTGTGTGTCACCATTGCCTGACCTCTAGTGACTTTAACTTTGCCTCTGGTCTTCAGGCAAGATTCACTAGATGACTTCACTATTAAATATGGGTCATGTTCCCACCCAAGAGAGACTGTCAGGAGTCTTGTGCTAACAGAAGAATTTAGCTTCTTTATGGATGAGAACAAGTCAGTCTTCTGAGCTCCTAAAATGTCCCCAGTTCTAGAAACTCCCTCAGTCTGAAGCAGCCTCGGTTCAGTTTTCTGAGCTGGCTCCTAAATGTAGTCAGGATCTTGAATCTTCTCTTTTCATCTCTAAGCTACTTCGGGAGTTTTCAAAAAGTTTGTTTTTGTTTTTCTAATTCACATATACAGAGAGAAAGAAGTCAACATTTCTTGAAGCCAGTGGGTGATGAATGTCGATGAACACTGGGCCACCGAGGAGGTAGCCAGACATGGAAGGCAGCTGAGAAGGAGTCAGAAGAGAAACAGCACCCATGGTCCCAGGGAGTTGAGCAGCTGTTCCCAGCTTCTGCTAGGGAAATGAACCAAGGGCTTCTTGCAATTGTAAGCCTGTTCACTCAGCCTAGCATGTGTCAGGCGGACATAATCCTGCCGTTGTATAACAATGCCAAAACAAAGACTAACAAGAATGAAGGGACTGGATACAAGCTTTAAGTCCAGCATCATTAATTTTACAGTTAAGACTCTGAGGCTCAGAGTGGGAAGGCACTCTGCCCAAGGGCTTACCAAGTAGAAAGTGAGGATTTGGATCTCAGGTTGCCTGAGATCTATTCCTGCTGTGGTTTGCATATGAAATGTCTCTGGGTGGCTTATGCATGTTGAAATCTTGCTTCCCAGCTGGTGGAACCAGTCACTGGGAGATTATTATATCAGGAAGGCTCTGACCTAATTAATGGATAAGTCCATTGATGGAGGTCATAATCTGCTGACATTATTGGAAGATGCTAGAAAGGCCTAGTTGGAAGCATAGTTTGCTCGAAATAAGGACTGTGTCCTTCTTCATGGGCTCTTTCATGGCTACCTGGCCACTATGAGGTGACTGGCCTTATCTGTCGCTTGTACCTGTCACCATGGTGTTCTCCCGCCTCACAAAACCTAAAGCGATGGAGCAAGCCAAGTCAAGCAAGGACTGAAATCTCTGAAACTATGAACCGAAGCAAATCTTTCTTCTCTCAAGTTTCCCGTCTTTGGTATTTTGTCACAAACACTGAAAGGCTGGCTGTCACAAAGTTCCCTCTTTTTAAAGCCTGTCTTAGTGGATCCACTAGCAAACTGTGCTCCTGTGTCCTCAGCCCAGGGACTCAGAGGGAAGAAATACTGCTAAGTTCCTCAGGGATACGAATAGGGGTTCACAAGCCAGGGGGGAACGCATTCTTTCCTCTGGTCAAGAGAACCTCAGATTCTAGAGTAAAGTTCAACCTTTGCTGAAACTCCTCTCCCAGGTGGTCAACAAACAGCAAAAGAAATGGAGAGTAAAAAGGTGGGGGAGGGAGGAAGAGAGAGAGAGAGAGAGAGAGAGAGAGAGAGAGAGGGAAAGGCAGGTGGGGGAGGGGAAGGCATGGAGGGAAGGGAAACTGCTAAATAAGTAACAGCATTGACTGCAGCAGAAACGCCCAATCTGAGCATGGCTTGAAGTCTGCTCTGTGCTCTAAGGAGACTGGTTACTTGTATGCAGGGATCCCCTTTGCAACTTGTGGAATCAGGGGGGCCCAACCCTTGCCAGCCAAGTGCTAAGGCAGTGGTTCTCAACCTTCCTAACGCTGTGACCCTTTAATACAGTTCCTCGTTTAGTGGGGACTCCCTCAACCAGAAAATTATTTTTGTTGCTACTTCATAACTGCAGGTTTGCTACTGTTGTAACGGGCGTTGGTAAATATCTGTGTTTTCTCATGGCCTTAGGCAAGCCTGGTGAAAGGATTGCTCAGACCCCCAAAGGGGTCGTGCCCCACAGGTCCACTATAGTTTTTTTTAAAATATTTATCTATTTATTATGTATACAATATTCTGTCTGTGTGTATGTCTGCAGGCCAGAAGAAGGCACCAGACCTCATTACAGATGGTTGTGAGCCACCATGTGGTTGCTGGGAATTGAACTCAGGACCTTTGGAAGAACAGGCAATGCTCTTAACCACTGAGCCATCTCTCCAGCCCTGAGATCCACTATGTTAATGACATATTTAGACCCTCCTTTTCTGACCCTGGACAAACCCTTCTCTAGACCCTCCATAAAGTGTGCCAGCCATCATGTTCCGACAACCAGCTGAGTTTGGGCTCAGACCAAATATTGCAACCATGGATTTCCTATGGGGGACTTTTGGTCAGGAACTCTGCAGAAATGCCTTCCAGCTTTGTATCCAGATGTATTTATTAATTTATTTTCTCCAGCCAGGAGCTGCCTCCAGCTTTGCTTTGCAGAAGTCTGCGTGCCTTTGAACTTCAAATAGTTTCCAGATCTTGTGTCTGTGTTGTGAGTGGGCAGTGATCAACCCAAAGCACCCTGAGGCTGCATGAAAACAAAAAACAGCTACAGAGTCTAAGAAATGGCAATGGCTACTTTCCCTGCCTCTTTCCACAGTTCACCCTCTGGTTCCAAAATACTGCAATGATCTCTACAATTTTGAGACCCTGGTCTCCTCCTCTGGAGCTTCTTTTGTCTGATATTAGTGTGCAGACTCCTGGGCAGGGTTCACTGTGCATTCGTCTGCTTAGGCTTCAGAGGACCCCCAAGGTGATTAGATGGGCTTCCCACAAAGAAAGCCCACACAGCTCCATGCCCGTATTTTGGATGTGTTCCTTGTGGGAAGGGATTCTCTGTGTAACAAAAGGCAACACTAAAGCGCGGCCTTGGAAGCTTTCACCACCGCTAAGGGGAGAGGGAGACAGGGTCTGGAGGCAACACACTGACTCGGGAAGGCTCTGTGAAAGGCCTAATACTAAAGTCCAGTATTATGTGCTCGTGTGGTGCACGGTGCATTCACACAGCCTAAGCGCCCCTTACTCTCTTCACTCAAATCTCATTGAAAAGTCCCCTCACCATAAATATTCCCTACCACAGTAACCGAGAGCTCTCCCTACTTCCTTCTGACCTCTGTGGGGTTCTCATTCCCTACCAGCTGGTGGAATTAGTCAAATAAGTCTACAGAATAACAATTACTTCCCAAATAAACAATTCTTATTTTCCTCTCACAGTTAGAAACACAAGGTCAGATGAATTCTTGGGACTGTGTACTCCATGCTAGAGATGAGATCCTGCCAGCTGTGGGCAGCTGATGACTGCTGAGGAAGAGACGGTCACTTTTCCGTGGGGATGTGATCCGCGGGTCTGTTCCATGACCCAGTGCATTGCCTCACATCCATGCACATACCAGTCGACACAACTGGACTTTGTGGGAAATAATATATCTGGAGCATGGCACGCTGGGACTTTGTGGGAAGCCCATCTGTCCACCTTAGGGGTCCTCTGATAGTGATGCCGATAGTGATAATAAAAATATGATAAGAAATCTAGAGGGAGGGAAGCTGGAAGTCCTGGGAGGAGTCAGAAAGAGATAGCGCACGGTGGGGAGGGGGGGAGATAGGATCAAAATACATTGTATAAATATATGAAATTTTAAAAGAATTAATAAAAATATTTGTTTTTCAAATGAGAGCCACTAAGAGCATTTGTTGCTCTTGCAGAGGACCTGGTTTGATTCCTACCACCCACATGGTAGCTTAAAGTCATTCATGATTTCAGTTCTAGAACATCTGATATCCTCTCCTGACCTTCACGGGAGCCAGGCAAACATACAGCGCACATATATACATGCAGCTAAAACACTCATAAAATAAATAAATAGATGAATATATTAATCGTAGTAATAAAATAACAAAATGCAGTACCGTCAAATGTATGGATTTTCTAGTACCTGACCTGCTTTGAATGTCAGGAATTTGGACAGACAGGGAACATGACTTTTCTCCATTTGTAAAGTCTTGTTAATGATCCTGAGGCAGGGTATTTCGAATTTAAATTAGAACCTGAGTTCAACAAAAACAATATCCTTCGGCCCAAAAGCGTGCCAGAGTGTTGACTGTGAAGAAACCCAGCCCCAGGAACCCTGAGATGCCCGGCAGCCCCAGCCCTGTTAGTTACATTTCTGTTATTTCTCTCACTGCTCTTTGAGCAGCTTCCTGCCACTGCTGACTTGCAGCCAAATGAGGGTTGACTCTTCAGAGTCCTTGCATCTGGGAATGTCGACCTGCCCCTGAGTGACTCCTCCTCCACGTCCTGGGCCTGATAGCCAGACTGCAACTTTACTACAGTGTGTGGAAATAGCAGGCTCTCACACAACCCTGGTGAGTAATGCCCGGACTCCTTACTCAGCTGGGCTCATGTTGCCCAGGGATCATTCCACCACCTTCCGCCTTTCGATTTCCTATTTCACCCTGCCTGCCACCCCTTCCAGTCACCTCTCCTTTCCAGCTAGAGTTGCTCTCATGCCCTCTCTCCCAGCTACCAAAGAAAAACAAGAGACCTTCCAGATGAGTCTCAACCCCTTTGTGCTGGGTGCGCAGCACAAGACAGGTTTCCCCCAAAGGAAATAATTTTTGATTTGGCAGACTCTGGATTTTGATCTCCCAAATTCCAAGAATTAGAATTTTCCTTTGAAGGCATAGACGCCAAGCATGGGGGGAAAGCATCAAAGAAATAAACTGCTAATTATTCATAGTTTCAGCTACCACAATGTTCTTTGCTTTAAATATTTTTCCTTTCACGTTTATTTTGTCGGTGGCATGTGTGTGGAGGTCAGATGACACCTTTTCCGTTCTCTTTCCCCCATGTGAACTTCAGGGGAGATTTACCGGCGAGTGTCAGGCTAGGTGGCAAGTACTTTTAGCCACTGAGCCTCCCTGCTGACCCATGGTGCTCTTTTTATTTCTCTCACTGGAGGATGCTGTTGATCATCACCCATAATTTATCTAAGTTTTCACATTATTTTAACATGGGACATAAGTTATCAATCTGTTTGATTGGCAGAGCTCATATTTCTCTCAGCCTCCAGAAAAAGATGCACATGTAAAATCTAATTTCATGAGGATTAAAATAGATACGATATAGACGTATAATTACCTCTAATAACACACACACAGGGAATTTTGTTAAAATTTCTAGTTATTGGCATTGCAGTCATTTATTTATTTGTTTGTTGGAAATAGGCGTGTTTTCATATAGCACGTTCTGAATATGGATTCCCTTCCCCCAAATCCTCCTCCCAGGTTCTCCCCACTTCCCTACCCACCCACACTCTTCTCGTTCTTTCTCATAATAATACAATTACAAATCTTTAATGTACCTGTTGTAACAACTAAACCATGTAGTGGTATATTATTTGGATTTTGATAAATAAATCTTGCCTGAAGACCAGAGGCAAAGGTAAAACCACCAGAGGTCAAGCAATGGTGACACACACCTTTAATCCCAGGATTTGGGAGAAAGAGACGGAGTCAGGTGGATCTCTATGAGTTCAAGGCTTCCCTGGGCTACACAAGATCAATGCAGAAAGAAATTCAGGTGGTGATGGCTCACACCTTTAATCCCAGTACTAGAGAGTCACATGGCCTTAATCCCAGCACTAGAGGGAATATACGATGGGAGGAGAGAGAGGCTTAGATTGCAGTTGTCTGGCCTTGGTAGAGGTAAGACATCTCTAGTGGCTTGGCTGCCTTGTTTTTCTGGTTTTCAGGTTGAAACCCAATTTCTGTCTCTGGATTTTTATTATTCATGCTACAAAAACCATATAAGGGTCTAAAGTCCAATTAATACCCTTCTAAATAACTGCTACTTCTCTGGTCTCTCAGTGGGAGGCACTCATCCCATGGTATGGTGTGCACAAATAAATGGGTAGTGGTACTGCTTTTCATCAAGATGTGATCATATTCCATCTATTAGTGGTCTTCGGTTTTATTTCTCACCTAAGGATGCTTCATGAATACTCTCCTATTCCTCCCAGCTGAACTAATGGCTATTGGTGGATTCTAGGGATGGTCAGCTATTGTCTTCAGTTGTGTACCAACTAGAGCGTTCACCAGGCTCCAGTGGATAGTCCTAAACCCATGGTCAAAGAGCATCCCTGGTTACAGGCAGTGGCCATAACCCCAAACAAAAAGACATTAATGTGGGTAAGGGATTTATAAGGAGGTTGTGGTAGGAGGAAGATAAAAGAGGATGAGGGGTGAGAGCATTTGGAATGCATTATATACTTACATGGATTGTACAAGAGCAAATTTAATTAATAAAAAAACGATGAGGGGCTTCTCCAAGGAGAAGGCAATGAGTGTGCCCCATCAGAAATGTCATCGACAGAAAGCATCTCATGGCCCTGCATGCACCTCACACCCCCCCTCTTCTCAGAAGTCACAACCTTGAGTGCTTTGTTACTCATCTCCAAAATGTAGTGTAGGGAGTCTGGAACACTTACTATCTCTCACACTGATGCTGAATTCACCTTCCTTCCCTTTATACTCATGTACAGTCCTTCTTGGTGGAATCGTCACAGTCACCACGAATGCATTAAACACAAATAGAAGCAAGACATTCCTCAAGGAAAACTACAAAGCACAGAAGGTCTTACGATGTCTGAGAACCAGAGAGAGCCATTGTCGTTGGAGTGCAGAGAAGGAAGCCACTGTGCACAGTTCAACTGGAACCATTGAAAGTGGTGAAGCATCATGTCTGAAAATGAGGCCTATGTGTTACTGAAAGAGACTCACTCATATCCTAAAGTCCAGTCAGCCTTCAGGATAAGATTACTTGACTTAGTCTAGTCTCCCTCCTCCTCTCATCCTTCACTGTGCAGACAGGGAGTAGACAGGGCAGGAAAACATCACAGGCAGCATAAGACAGAGCTGTAACAGGTCATGTTGCCAGGAGAGAGGTCTCCTGGCACCTTGTCCCCCTGCTTGGTTTAGGCAATATAGCTATGAGGACATTCTGTTTGATCCAGCTTTACACAAGAGGAAGAAGTAAGATATGATGTCAGCAAGAAGTGTTGATAGCTTCCTGCAAAGTACTAGGAGGGGAAGCAAACACAGGGGCAGTCAGCTACCTCAGTGTATAAGAAGCTCAATGGTTAGTGCATCAGTTAGGACTCCTCAGAGGTCCCAAAGCAGTAGCATAGGTGTATCGAGAGATATTTGCCATGTTATAGAGGCCATCAAATTCAAATCCTGTAGTGTAAACCAGGAGATTGGAGACCCCGGCAGAAGATAATCCTGTATTCCAATGTCTGAAGACTGTCCACCTGCTGGCATGCCTGCTAGATCAAACAAAATCAATTTTTGCTTCATTAAGAATTTCAACCGTTTATCAGAAGCTTACCTACCTTAGAGAGGGCAATCTGGCTTACACAAAGTCCATAGATTTCAAGGTTGGTATCATTGTAATAAAATGTAATAAATGTAATAAATTGTAATAAAATGTCTTTGTAGAAACTTCCACAATGCTTCACTAATGATCTGGCAGTGTGGACCAACCCAGTTGACACATAAAATTAAGCATCAGAATCATTCCGGCTTGGACCCTTCTATTGTGGTCAGTGGAAGGGTTTGGAACAGGATGAGCATTTCTTAGGCTGCAAACACATTTTTAGAACCTTTTGAAGGTAAAGCTGGTTATGTGTTTGGGGTGGGAGGTCCTCCTCTCTTTGTGTTGCTTTCATTGGTTAATAAAGAAACTGCTTTGGGCCTGTTGATAGGGCAGAACTTAGGTAGGCAGGCAGGACAGAACTGAATGCTGGAAGAAGGAAAGAGTCAGAGAGACACCATGAATCTGCTGGAGATAGACGCTGGGAATTTTCCCTGGTAAGCCACTTGTGTGGTGATACACAGATTAATAGAAATGAGTTAAATTAATATAAAAGCTAGCCAATAAGAAGTTAGAGCTAATGGGGCAAGCAGTGATTTAATTAATACAGTTTCTGTGTGGTCATTTCAGTTCTGGGCGGCCAGGACAAACAAGCGGCCTTCCTGTTACATGTGTTATTTCTTTCTCTTTTCCTTTTGAGTCAGTATCTTACCATACAGCACACGATGGCCTGGAACTCACCATGTAACCTAAGGGGTTCTCAACTTGCAATTCTCCTACTGTGGCCTCCCAAATGCTGAAATCACCATGTCTGGCACAGAAATCTACTGTTTCTGAATGTGAGTGAGTGATCTGTTAATAAAACATATGAATGTTATAAGGTTACCCTGCAGCCAGCAACTTACAGTCAGATTATACTAGTTTAAAACTTCCTGTGCTTTTCAAAAGTATCCCTAATTCCATGCCCCAAATTTCTGTCCCCTAAGAGTTATTAAGCCTTTAGGTATACATATATTGGGCAACTTGTCCTGACCAACAACTCTTAGCCAGTGAGGAAATACGCTTACTCTCATGTCAAGGAATTTGTGATCTAATGGGAAGAACAGACAAGGGAATGAACAGTTCCCCATAGTTAATGTTTAGATAGAGATTGGCATAGTGTGCTGAAGAGCTGCTCTCAAGAGCCCCTGCAACTGTGCAGCCCCTCCCCTCTTCACATTCACTGAGAATCCTTGATTCTGAAGCAGACAGCTGAGGGTCCCTTCGACTCATTTCCCCTTGCCTTGATTCAACCAATCACAAGTTCTCTAATTACAGAACCCGGTCTCTCTTCAGTGGCTTTATCAGAACAGTTTCACTGCAATGGTTTCCAGGTGCAATGCAGGCTGGGGCGTGAGGAATTCTGGGCTAGAATATAAATGTGTTTATAGTTCAAATCGCTCACTTCATCTAGTGAGGAAAGCCACGTTAAGTCTGCCTTAGGCCTCAAGAAGCGTAGCCTTTGCCGTTTTGCATAAACAAGAGCCCCACTTAGAGAGGACAGGCATCCGGGTATGAGGTGGATTTCTGAAATCAGGGCTTCATTAACAAGGTCACTGTGCTGTGCTGTTATGTTAGCAATTATCACAGAGGAAGTTAGTCTGGGATCAGGCCCAGGTTTCCCAAAGCTGGACTTGTAACTGCCATGGAAGTGGATTTTCCTGTTGGTGACAGAAGGATTGACGTTTAGCAGCGCCTTTTGCGCAACAGTGACAGGTCTGGTTATTCTGGAGTCTTACTGAGGATTCAGGATGATTAGATTGCAGCCGAGCATAGTGGGTGTTCCACTTCGGATGCAGAGAGCTCTAGCTGGAAAGTGGGGGTCCATCATTTTAACTTGTAACCCCTTTCTGTTGTGCTAGGTAGCTGAGTAGCATTTGCAGTTGAGGAAGCATTCCAGACTATATTAAAGATAAAATTAAAGAGTATTGGCTGGTCATGGAAAAGCTTCTTTGAGGACAATTGTGCTTTTTTTTGTTTCCTATGTGTTGTATGTGTGTGTGTGTGCATGCGCGTGTGCACGCACTTGCCTGTGAAGGCCACAGTTTGTTATCAATTGTTTTGCTCAATCACTTCTCCATCTTTTTTTTTTTGACAACCCCTTTCATTGAATATTCAATATACACCAACTGTGTATATTGTCTGGCCAGTGAATCCTTGGGATTTGCATGTTTCTGTCCCCAAGCACTGCACAGCAGTGCACAGCAGATGCACAGCACCCACCCAGGCTTTTCCATGGATCTAAAGGATACAAGTTCAGGTCCTCAGGCTTTCACAGCATTTCCCCAGGTCCCTTTTCCCTACCCTGAAGTAACCACTTCTCATTTTCATGCAAGTTATGCTCTCTGTGGGAAAGGCTCTGCAGTGGAGCCTTCTCTTCAGCCCCTGTGCATCGTTGTTTTGTTGTTTTTTTTTTCTCTGAATAATTCTGGTCCCATTTCAGAACTGAAAAATGAAGCAATGGATGGATCCAATGAGTATGGACGGTGAGTACACACTGAATATATATCCCCCGACTTGAAACTTAAAGAACCAAATTTTATTCTGCCAAAGGAAAGAGTCTGTTTATTCCAAATAGGACCTCCTAATACCTGGAACAGATTAAAATGGTCAAGAAGTTTAATGTTGTTTATTTTTGAGTCAACAAAGTAAAGTGCTGTTGAAAAACAATTCTATTCCTCAGAATTAGAAAAGAGAGAAACAGAAAGGAATCTAATTGGGTCAGGCTCCAGTGAATATTTTGACCCCATCCTATCAAAATGCCCTGGACCACAGCAGGCTGTTAATAAAAAAGATGCCATGGTAACATTAATTAGGTAGGCTTTTGATGTTATTCATTGTGTTATAAAAGAAATGCTTGGAGTTGGTGAGATGGCTCAGCACTTTAAGAGCACTGGCTGTTCTTCCAGAAGACCAGTGAACTGTTAATCTAATTAATCTTTAACAATAAAAACATCAGAAACAAATATCAGTGTAGGAACCCGAAAGAGCAGAGCTTCCTACCTCTATCGTTCCTCCATCCAAGACGGCCGAAATTCTCTCTCAGTCTGCCTTACTACTCCTGTTTTCTCTCTGTCTACAGTCCTCCAAGCCTTTACCGTCAGCTAATGGCTAGCTCTGCCCTCTGACTCCAGGAAAGCTTTGTCAGAACACAATTAAAATGTCACACAACAGACCTGGCTTAATTTCCCAGCACCCACATGGTGGCTCACAACCCCTTCTGGCCCCCATGGGAACTACGTGCAGGCAAAACACCCATACACATAAAATAAAAATACAATGAAAACAACAAATAAAAATGAACCACTCAGATACCATTTTGTTTCCAGCTGGATGATAATCTATAAAACCCAGATGTGTGGCACATTTTGGAATAATTTTGAAAATGTACAAAAACTGACTATAATTTTTCAAGTCCTCTAAAATATTGTAGAATATAAACAAACTTATAGACAAATGGCAAGACATAAAATTTAACATGGGAGGTCTGGAGAGGTGGCTCAGTAGTTAAGAGTGCTTACTGGTCTTCCAGAGGACCTGGATTCAGTTCTTTGTACTCTCCTTGAACAGCTCACACCGAGCATAATTCTAGGTTTGGGAGACCCAGTGCCCTTTTCTGGCCTCCACAGGTACTTGCACAGACGTGGTATACACACGCACACTCTCACACACACATATATACATATAAAACAAAATAATCAACAAAGAGCAGATGTCATGATCCTAGTATAATAGATATTATTCCCATGTTATTTTAAGCTCACCCAGACTATTAATATTTTTTAAACACAGTGTAGACAGACGCTCTTTGGATGGATGTTGTAAACAGTAACACAGTCTTCTGTTTGTGACCCTGTTAAAACAGGGTAGGCACACTGATGACTGTGTTGGAAGCTTATCCTTAGGAGTATTTGGATAGTAAAGAAACAAGAAAAAGGATGAAGCTAGAGCAAAAGCTTGTTTCATTGGTAATGATCTATGAAGTGGTTGTCTTTGGCTAACTGAATACCTCTAAATGACATCTGAGTGCTGTGACATTGCAGCTCAAATATCTAACCCACTGATCTTTGACCAAAATAACGTTTCTATAAAAAGTGTTAAGTGGATCACAGGTTGAATAAGAAAAATAGATAATTCCTATAAATTCTAACAGTATAGAAATCTACAATTGTTCTATAGATACTCTTCCTCTATTTTCAACTTATTTAATTATCTCCTTGCTTTATATCCTCAACATATATGTATATATAATATATATATAATATGTACATAAATATATGTATATATTTACATGTATATATGTACATCTTTGTTTTTAACTCTATTTTACATGTTTTTATAGCTATTAATTTTATTTTATTTCATCATTATGAAATGTTTGAAATATATTTTCTTTTCATTAATTTTATCTGTATCTTTAAAGTGGTATATATTTTTCATCATCTATGTTTATTTCTGAGTGAACACTATGTTTTTATTGTGTACAAGGTATTTTGAATATTTGATATCAAAATACTTGATACCAACAAATGGTTAATTCTCCTTAAAGAATGAATATTATCTCATATAGTTATCAATATCTGCATCTTTTTAAATTCACTAAATTCTGTGTGAATGATAACCCATCTTGCTCAGACCACTAATGACTTCCTAATTTTTAAATGTCCAATTTAATGGATATCCTTATACATTGTCAACTTTAATCTTTAAGTCACCAACCCTGACACAAACTCATGTTGAGTCTCATAGAACATTCCTCCCAGGGTTCCCTGCCTCTGATTCCTGTTGTTTGCTTAGGAAAAATAAAGTTTACAAAAGAAATAAAATGAAAGAAGTAGGTAAAAGGTGAGGTGGGACAGGAACTATGCCATCAGGAGGATACAGAGAAGAAGCCTATGAATTTGCAGGAAATGAAACTTCTCTCAAGGATTCCACATGGGAACCCCCAAATCATTTTAAGTGTTTTATAAGCAAGATTAGTCTATGTTGAGAAGCTGCTATTCCAAGAGTCACAAGATACTCTATATATGTATACTTAATTTTTACAAGAACTTCATGCACTCACCAGTTTTTTTTTTTGTTTTTTTTTTTTGTTTTTTCGAGACAGGGTTTCTCTGTGGCTTTGGAGCCTGTCCTGGAACTAGCTCTTGTAGACCAGGCTGGGTTCGAACTCACAGAGATCCACCTGCCTCTGCCTCCCGAGTGCTGGGATTAAAGGCGTGCACCACCACCGCCTGGCACACTCACCAGTTTTTGTTTTTGTTTTCATTTTGTTTTTTTGTCAACGTGGCACAAGCTAGGGTTATTTGGGTAGAGGAACTCAATTGAGAAAATGCCTTCATGAGATTGACATGTAGGTAAATCTGTAGCGCATTTTCTTAATTAGTGATTGATGTGGGAGGGCCCAGCCCATTGTGGGTGGTGCCACATCTGGACTGGTGATCCTGTGTGTTAGACAAAAGCAGGCTGAGCAAGCGTAAGAGGCAAGCTAGTAAGCAGCACTTCTCCATGGTCTCTGCATCATCTCCTGCCCCCAGGTTCCCGCTCTGTTTGAGTTCCACCCTGACCTCCTTTGATATGGACTGTGATATGGAAGTATAAGAAAAATAAGCCCTTTCCTCCCCAAGTTACCTATGGTCAAGGTGTTTCATCAAAGCAATGGAAACCCTAACTAAACACCTCATGACATGGGTGTCCTTTGTTGCCTTTTTACAGATGAAGAAACGAAAACTTAAATAGATTAACTTAGATGACTTCATATCCCAGTACATAAAAGCCAGACTTGGAAATCCAGGCATCCTGATTTCAGGGTTATGGGTCTCCAATAACTGAGGATTAAGTAAAGCAACTATCTGTTCTCAATAGCATCACCCCATGATCAGGATTGGCAGGGCAGCCTGAGGCTGCTCTGAGGTAGATGATACCCATTCTCGACCTAAATAAGAACTAGGCTCTGTTACAAAACCAAAGTAGGCAAAATTCTGGAAAGAAGTTCAATTAGATAAGTAAGACAACTTGAAAGGGATGCTCAAGAATACTCTGTCATTTGGAGACTTGGCTTTTTAAAATGTCCCTGATGAGGTTCCTTGAGAAGAGAGAGAGGACTACTCAGCGCTAATACAGCTTTATTCACAGCCACGGAACACATGCAGAAGGGCAAAGACGATGCTGTCAACACCTCATGGAGCAATGTGGAAGATTCCAACACAGGGCAGGTTGCTGTAAACAGACCCTCCGAGCAACACGGAACTGGACAGTGTGGGGTGAGCTCTCAGATCTGTCTCGGCTGGCCACACATTTGTCTCCCTGGCAAATGCTCCCAACCTTTCTCGTGTTAGTCACACGAGATAATTTAAAAATCACCTGGGTCTTAAGGGATCCTATGTCTGTTTTGTTGTTATCATTTCATCCTACAGCAGAGGAAACTGAGGACCAATGGCACTAAGATGAAACCCGATGACCAATGTGTGCAAGCCTATTCCAAGCACATAACATGGTGTGGAAAATCAGGTTTTGTCCTCTTGGGGATCCAAAGTGATTTCTCAATGGGACCAGACTTCCCCAGTGTCACTTTCCTCATCTTATAAAGCTGGAGTCACAACACCTCCCACCCTGCTGTCATTATGATGAAAGCATATCATTTTGTAAACTCTAGAGTGTACTAAAGTTCACTTTGCTATTCATAAATAGGCAGAAACTGTTCACTGACAGCCAACTCTATCTTTTTTCTATCAAGGTTTTGCAATAAGACCTTTCAACAATTTTATTTTATTTTATTTGGTTCTCAATGTTCCTTTTCTCATATCTCATCCTTTTCCTTCTTAAAATGCCTTTTATTTGAGTTAAGAGCAAATGTAAAACAGTTTTAGGTTTACAGAAAAACGAAGAAGATTATGCAGCATTCCCATGTGCACAGCTGCCTGCCTAGTCAGCTTTTCTCTTTGTGAGTCTTCCTCCGGGCAAACAGATGGGTGGTGCTTGCCTTCCATCTCAGCACAGAAAAGAAACATCCTAGTCCTTCCCATTCCCCTTCAGTTGTTATCTTCCACATCAAAGCAACACTACCCAAACTGCCCCACAAAAAACTACTCTGTGTCTGTTATTTCCATCTCCCACTGAGTCAGGGTTGTCAAAGTCCTCTTGAGATACAGGATCCAATGATAACTTCTCTGTCTTCATCTCGTTTTTCTCTCATCACCATCTGATTTCATTCTCTTCCATACTGAAATCTCCTTTCTCCTGCTTCTACGCTCCACACTGTCCACTGGTTGCCCTTTAATCTCTTTTGCCACCTAGTTTTCTGCCTGGTCTCTGAAGTTTGGCATGCCTCTGCATGTGGTTAGAGCTGTTTTCCTTATCTTTATTCCATCTTTAGGTGATCTCACCTGGTTTTGTAGTTTCTATTCCTCGTATAGCCTGAGCATTTACACTGATATTCCAATCCACATCTCTACTTCGAGAATATAATCACATCTTCACTTGCTAAGTTCAAACCTCTACTTCGCTGTCTGAGAAATACCTCAAGTTGTAAATAATCAAACTAGAACTCCTTATCATTTGGTGCCCCCACCTGTTCCTTCCCTAGGCCCCAGGTCTGAAATAGCGCTATCCGGTTGTTCGAGCTAAGAGACAGGAGGGTGTGTTTTTAGATTCTGTTTTGCTCTCAATCCTTCAAAGACACTCTACCAAGATGTTCCTTCAACTTTGCTCCAGAAATAAACCCTCAATGCATTTTTCCGTTTCTAACACACCACGTGTTCTCCACATGGAAGCTAGGGTGATCTTACTGAGACATTGATCGTATCTTGTGCTTTCCTGCTTCAAGCTACGTGGTAACCCAACAGTGAGTTTCAAATACGTTCACAATCTCCTGCCTTTGGTGTTTTTTTGGCATTGTCCTGGCGTGATTTGGCTTCTTTTTTCCTCTGGGTCTTCACCTCCCACCGTTTGTTTCTTACATAGCAGCCCTTCTTACGCTTCAGATACAAGATTGTTCCCGTCTGATAGCTTCCACACAACATCCTACAGCCAGCTCCCTGTCGCCTGCTCAGAGACTGTCCTTAACTGTTCGGACTGAAGCTCCTCTCCCCCCTCCCTTAGTCTTTCACTTTTTCATATCTTCATTTTAATTTATCCACTGCACACACCAATGTTTTAAATTTTCTTGTTCACTGTATTGCTTTCCCCCCTCTAAGACAAGCCTCTTTACAGTAGGCACCTGGAGGCCCACACTACTAATAGGAGAGTGTTCGTCAGGTGCATGAATGGAAAAATGGAGGGGTGGACTCTGTAGTATACAGTTTGGAACAGACTGAAAGCCATGTGGTTACTTTTACAACTTTCAGAACAGAGAACTCTGTAGTTTCTAAGATTTCTTTATATCAGTTTATGTATATGTGTGTGCCCCTGTTTATCTGTGTATGTACCATGTGTGCTGTGCCCATGGAGGCCAGGAGAGGTACTCAAATCCATTGGGACTGGAGTTACGGGCAGTTGTGGACTTCCCAGTGTCTGTACTGTGAAACAAACCCTAGCATCCCAAATCACACATTCAGAACAACTCAAATATTTCTACACTGGTGCACCATTCAACCTAACAAGAAGTATGTGTGCTGATATTTTGTATGTGTTTTAACAAATCAAGCTCGCCTGAAGCTCAGAGTGCAGAGCTAGCCACGCTAGTTAGTCATAGAGACCAGGCAGTGGTGGCGCATACCTTTAATCCCAGCACTGAGGAGGCAGAGGCAAACGGATCTCTCTGAGTTCAAGGCCACCTTGGGCTACGAGACTGAATCAGTCTAAAAGAGAAACAGAGCCAAGAGGTGGTGGCTCACACCTTTAATCCCAGTGCCGGAGATGGAGGCTGGAACTGACATAGCTGGGCGGGGAGAGGGATATAAATAAGGAGGAGACAGGAGCTCAGCAGTCAGTCTGAGGACTTGTAGAGACAGGATAGATACTCCATTTGGTTTGAGGATTTTGTAGAGGTAAGAACTAGTGGCTGGCTGCTCTGCTTCTCTGATCTTTTTTTTATCCCCTAATATCTGCCTCTGGGTTTTTATTATTAAGACCATTTAGAAATTGCGCTACACATATGAGTTGCTTCCTTCCTTCCTTTCTCCCTCCCTCCTCCCTCCTTCCTTCCCTCCCTTCCTCCCTCCCTCTTTTCCTCCCTCCCTCTCTTTCTCTTTTCATCTTTTTTTTTTCAAGACAGGGTTTCTCTGCATATTCCTGGCTGGCTGGAACTCTCTCTGTAGACCAGACTGGCCTCAAATTCAGAGATCTGCCTGCCTCTGCCTCCTGAGTGCTGGGACTGATGACAGGAACCATCACACTCAGTCATGAGTTGATTTCCAAGAGTTCCTGGTTGATTAGTGAATGGGTGGTAAGTTCCAAACACTTCAAAGTTCCCTGGATGCTGACAGTGTTGCGAGGGGCTAAGATAGCCCATCGATTGGCAGGACAGAAGTAACAATTCTTGCTAACTGAATATCTATTCTATGGCAGGGATTCCTCTCATGTTACCCTCCTGAATCCTTCACTCTCATGGTATCAGCTTCCCACAGCAGAGATTTCAAATCCTGTCTCCCCTCTAAGACTCACTGCAATTTTATGAATTAAGAGATTTCCTTTAGGTTGTAATAGCAGAAAGGGAACTAATAATCGGACCTCGGGTGGCAGAGACACTAAAATCCTCAAGTTGCTCCTGATGTTGTTTAAATCCAAGGTGGTCCCAGACATCAGAAAGATGACAAACTTTAATGAGCTGAAAGAATGATCATTAAAGATGTCTCAAATTTCAAAAGTGAGATGAGCATTCTTTTACATATTTCTCATGTCCAATGCCCAATGATCACGTCTCAAAAGCCTCGTGATGCTATGCTTGATAGCTGTTAGCTGGGGGGCGGGATGTGAGTGCCACAAGAAAGATGCTTCATTTTCTTGATGTTTCATTTTGAAGGAAGGAAGCTACTTTTGAGTCTTCAACATTTGGGTCATCTACTTCTGGCTCTGTAACTGCAATGGAACTTGTTTAACAAGAGTGTGATGTGAAGTCCCCATAGCACATTGGACATTGCCATGCAGCCCTTCATTCAGGCGGAGCACCAGAGAGGGAACTCATAGTGGCACTCCGACGGAGTCCATCTGTCGTTCAGATAAGAGCGTTATGGTCCTCATTTGGTTAAAAGTCGCAAATCCTTGCTGATAGTGGAGAAAGTCTTGACACACCATTGTTTGTGTGAGAAAGGTTAGGGAAGTGGTATTAACAGATTTGGGGGGGTGCCTGAGTATGAAAAAGTAAAAATAGAAGAATCAACCATGACTCCCAGGCTTTGGGTCTAAGCCACTGAGTGAATGCCAGTGTCATTTAATAGGAAGGCTCATGCTGGGAGAGGACATAGGGCTTCATTTCACTCTGACTTGTTCAGGAATATTTTGAATATTCTAAGGCAGAGATGCCCTTGAGACTTTCAAGGACAATGCTAAAGATACAAGTAGGACTGCCAAATTGTTTACTAAAACTGGCAATAAATAACAATATACCTGTAGATGGGAAAAATATGTCTTCTGAGATGTGCACCATGGAATTCAATAACCATATAAAAGGCTAAGTATTATACTATCTAGACAAATCTGGGGATTTGTTGTCTCATTATAAAAAAAAATTCTTCCTTTGGGAGGAAAGATCCATCTAAAAACTAAAAGAAAAGAAAACCATAAAATGTCAAGCAAACAAAAATGACCCGCCCACCCATCCCACCTTCTCTCCTAAGGGGAGGAAGTGGCACATCAGTAGAATTAAATCCTAACAACACAACCCAAAACATTTCCTCTGAACTCATGTGCAATCTCACGTCATCTCCACTGTCACTGAGGCCTCTGGTGAAGAGTTTACACATCTGGGCTTGATTTAAACATCATTGAGCAACACAGACTCTGTCGTTAGATCAAACGTAATGCCTTCTTTGGATTTTGTGTCATTTTTGGAGAGAGAGAGAGGGCTTTCTCTATGGGGAGTGTGCATGTGCGTGTGTGTGTGTGTGTGTGTGTGTGTGTGTGTGCACATGCGTGTGTGCGTGAAAATGGCCAGGTGCGTGAACTTTGAGATTAAATGGAGCTTTCCAGCTCAGCTCTGCAGCTTTCCTTGAGCGTTATTGGTTCCCCTTTTTTCCAGGAGTGCTGTAACAACTGTCTTCAAGGATCCCTTTGACTCAGACAAGCCTGTGGGAAGCGGTGCTATGGTGGGTGTCTGCTGGTGGACATGCTTTCTCCTTGTGTAACAGAATCCCACTGTCACTCAGCACTCCCCTGTGTCCGAATCCTAGGTCGTGTCATATCAAACCCTCTCTCTGATGACAAACACGCACACTGCCAGGAGTTTCATGTGGTTCATTGTGAATCTCCTTTCCTCTTATGTCTTATAGCCTAGGGAAGTGAAGAATTCCTTTAGGTCCACAGGACTGATGGAGGCCTGTGGAGAAGTGGCCCCTTCTAAATGGACAGGTAAAGCCCATTTGTCTTTCTAGGAATACATAGAGTTCTTGGAGTAGCCATTCACATAACTGGAAGAATAAAAGGTATTGGAGATGTAGTACACACAGCTAGAAGGACAATTTCCTCAGCAAAAAAGCCTATGTAGGCTACGGGGTAGTCAGATTTCTCCTGCTTGCCAGCTGATTGAATTTCTGATGAAGCTAATCTCTTTCACCGAGCCTTACCTGATCTTTACCTCAACCGTCCTATTTTGTTCAATTTTGATATTACCGAAGGGTCCTTTTCAATCGGGCTTCCTAGTAGACCCCAGTGTGCGGTGGTCATTTGATGCACAGATCCTTGAAACAATCACAGTCATTTCGGGAGTGCATGCTGTGTGCCAGAGACGCTAAGCCCTTTGCACACAAGGTCTCATTTCCCCTTTGCACGGAATCACCTAGGGAAACAAGAACATCCAGTGCCCATATTTTATAAGAAAGACACACTGGAAAGGGCTTAAGCAACATGCTCCAACTACGCATCTAATGAGATGACCAGAATTAGCACTGCTTCCTCACCACTTCCTCACCACTGTGCCTGCTATTTGCCTCCCTCGCTCACACTGTTTTCCATCCTAGCCCTGGTTTCCCTCTTTGCAGAGCTGTTCTTTACATTCCTCTGTAACTCTACTGTCAAATAGAACTTTCCGCAATGTTAGAACTACCCACTTCAATAAAATATCTGCTATAGCTGTATAAAAGTGACTGAAGACTTGAAATATGAAATTCTCATCATGGAGTAGAGCTCTAAAATCTGTTTGTTAACTTAAAGTGAATATCCATGCATGTATTGGAAACTGTATTGAAGTGCCACTTTACATGACTGCAGCCATAGGATCCTGCCCCGTGCCCTACGCTGGCAACATCCATTAAGAGACCCGCCATTTTCTAGTAGTTTTCTCCTATAGTTTTTGCTTCTGGAGTTCATTAGAAACCTCTCCCCAACTGTGATATCCTGCTTCGAACTTGTCACTATCAGAATGACAGTATCTTGCGTTGGTATGTCATGTGTGGCTCTTAAAGCAGAGGTCAAATACCAAAGTCACTGTGAAATGATAGCGATACATGTGTGGCACTGTGGTAATGCCACAACAGAGTTATGAGATAATCATGTTTTCAGATGACTGGCACATGTAGAGTACTTGGATGCTTTTTGTTGCTTGTTTGTTTGGGGGATGCTGTTTGTTTTTTGAGCCAGGGTGTCTCTGTGTAGCCCTGGCTGTCCTGGAACTCACTCTGTAGACCAGGCTGGCCTCGAACTCACAGAGATCAGCCTGCCTTTGCCTCCCCAGTGCTAGGATTAAAGGTGTGCACCACACTGCCCAGCTGCACTTGGAATCTTAAAAGCTGGAGTAACAAGGAATGAAAGTCCTAAGACGTCATAATACCTTCATATTTCAAAGCTGAAATATCCCAAACATCCTCTACTTCTACCTGAGAGGCTAACATTACCTTTATGCATCACTGAATTGACTGTGGGTTCTCACTGGCTGGGAGGCCCCACGAGAAATGAATTAATCTCTTCTGTGGGGTGTTATAAGAAAACCATTATAGCCAAGTAGCTGGGGAAGCATGGGGGTCCATAAACTCCCTTTAAATGGTCAGACTAGATATGTCAGAAATGGTAAATGCTGTTTTAATATGATAGCCAGTGACCTAAGGCTCCTTGGTTTGCAGAGCAAACTACTTCTGACTTGGCCAGTGTTGCTCACCTTAATTTGACTAACATTCTGAGAACCCATGCTTCTCCCTACATATTGTGCAATGCTTCCTAAGAGAAGACAGATAATTACATTGACAGGAGTGAAGAGGATGGGGGCTGCCTAAGCGGACAATGTGAAGTCATTGGAAATTAAAAACAAAACATGAATCCAGGAGTCCAGAGTGTAGAAGGGAAGTTTTATCTAATTCTAGCCAGTTGATGTCATCATAATCAGATCTGTGACTGACTGACCAGGAGACCAGGGGAAACGGGGGAGGTGGAAGAATTCAGATACTCTATCCTGCATTAGCTTCAGCCTTATGTGTGCGGGATGAGGTTAGTGAGAGCAAATTGATGTGCCTGAGCCTTAGTCTGGACCATTTCCCTGCAGAGATGGTTCTTCAGTTCCAAAGAGAGACCCACCACGAGTTTAATCCTCCGGCATTCTTCTGGACCTCTCCCTCCCCCCAGCCAGACTTTCTGTGGCCTTCCAAGCTCACCCTGGGCAGTGGTGACGTCTCGCAGACTTCCAGCTCATCTGTGTTCAGGAATGGGAGGGTCGGGGCCACTGACACACACCAGTATCCTGCAGCCTATTATTTCCTGCCTGCCCTGGCTCCCCTCCAAGCCTCAATATGACAGGTGGATAAATTCACAAGAAAGCTCGCAATGGGCCAGTTTTCCAGGAATGCCGCTGTTAGCTAGATTCACAAACTGCCTACCACCCTGACCTGAATGGGTAGGCAGTTGAATGGGGCCCGGTTGGTTTTTTTATTTCCCCCATTCTATTCCCCCTCCCCCCCGTCTCCAGCTTGGATCCTGTGATTGTTTTGACTAGTATGAACAACTCCCTACTTAGGCCTCAAGGTTTCCAAATATTTTCAACAAACGGGTAAGGAACAAACATACTTTTCTTGTGCCTGGGTTACCAAACTAATGACCCACAGTTACTGAGTTCCCAAACTAGTGGCCCACCATTGAGGACTAGAAGGGAGGCAGCATGTGCTGCTGTGCTGGTGTGGGAGGTCCTTCTGTCTTCGTGTTGCTTTCATTGGTTAATAAAGAAACTGCTCTGGGCCTGCTGACAGAGCAGAACTTAGGTAGGCAGGGAAAAATTAAACGGAATGCTGGGAGGAAGAAGACAGAGTCAGAGAGATGCTATGGAGCCACTGCCAGAGTCAGACATGCTGAATCTTTCCCGGTAAGCCACTGCCTCGTGGTGATATACAGATTAATAAAAATGGGTTAAATCAGGATGTGAGAGTTAGCCAATAAGAGGCTAGAGCTAATGGGCCAAGCAGTGATTTAATTAATACAATTTCTGTGTGGTTATTTCGTGGCTAAGCTAGCCAGGCGGCCGGGACGAACAAGTGGGCCCTCCTTGCAACACTGTGGAGCACAGGATGAGTGAGTTTGTGGCCTCAGCCTGAGTTAGTAAGAAATGTTCTAGGCCCTTAGGAACCTGAGGCGGAAGGTGGAGGTGGCAAGAAGCGAAGACGATCACTGCAGCCCAGCATGATGTACAAAGCTGGACCAAATTTGGAGAGAGAGATTATTTCACCTGAATAGGGCTTGGAGATTACAAAAATGTCTGAGCTTCCAATAGACATACAATTTCATCTCCCAAGTGAATTGATGAGTTAATAGCATAAGCAATCTTGCAAATGCTTCTTGTCCACTGCCTTGCACTGATCAATTTAAAACAAACTCCAAGGTGTCATACACTGCATGCTCTACCTAACAGAGCACACACTGTGGGTGATTGGTGGCTCCCCCGTACTGAGAGGGTGAGAGCCAGATGGAATGCAGGAATAAGCCTGAGTCTTAGCTCACAATCAAGAAAGAGAGGCGCTCAAGTGAATGATAATTTATCCAATGATGAATATCATAGAGCCCTGTGCAGATACTGTGCCCATTCAAAGGAAGGAGTCACAGGAATGACACCAATCCCAGGGATGTGAGAGCTGCTTCTTTTCCTATTCTGGGTAAGCAGAGCCAGAAGGACCCAGACCTGGCCCACTGGGCTATAAGTAGTAGATCTGCTAATAGAAGGAGTGGTTAGAGATGTGACTTAGGATAAAATGACAATATTAAGGTCAGAGCCAACATCTGCTTCATATAGAACATTCATTGGGTGATAAGTAATCCCCCAGACCTTACCACTGTAGTTGGCGTTTTCAGAAGCCTCTAGGAAGTTCTCCTTAAGTTATAAGTTTCTTGGAGGCAACAGGATTGTTGTCTTGCTTTTTAGCTTTTTTTTTGTATTTTTTTTTTTTTATTATTCTTAATCCTCCTATATCCACATGTCTGATTCTTTCTCAATATGCTTTCTTCCCTCTGGCATCTTTTAGGAAAGGATCTTTGGTGTCATTTTTACTCCCATCAAGAATATTTACATGGGGCTGGAGAGATGGCTCAGTGGTTAAGAGCACTGACTGTTCTTCTAGAGGTCCTGAGTTCAATTCCCAGCAACCACATGGTGGCTCACAGCCATCTATAATGAGATCTGGTGCCCCCTTCTGATGTGCAGGCATACATAGAAGGAATGCTATATATATAGTAAATAAATAAATCTTAAAAAAAGAATATTTATAATCTATTGACTCTGTTTTACTGGCAATTTGTTTACCTTTTAAAAGCTAATTCTGATTCCTAAGTATCATACTAAGTATGAACTAAGTATGATATTATACTTAAGGCCTAGAACAATCTGGAAAAATCCCAAGGAGGTCTGAAAGAACCTGAAAGCACCGAGCAACAACCACAGTGTGAGTTAAAGACAATCGTGGGAGACAGAGAGGGAGAAGGAGGTCCTGTCTGGCAAGTCCGGGGAGGCGGACTCCCTCACCTAGCTCACAGACTCTACAACCTTTTCCCGGGCATCCTATCAATTAAAAGTTTTGAGCTGCACCTAAATATTTACCTAGAGATTCTAAACAGTATTATGATGGGTGCACATATGAAGTAATTTCATATTTAAGGAAAATGTAATAATAAAAATGCAGAAACATTTATCTCTCTGTTGCCTTGGGTTATGATTCTTGAGACACAAACAAGTGTGTGCTGAAAACCTCTGGGAGGGTGAGATAGGTCAGTATGTAAAGGTGATGCCTTTGGGCCTGAGGGCAGGAATTTGATCTGCAGACCCAGATG
>PVIU01005057.1:0-118577 GCA_004026605.1 Ondatra zibethicus
GGGATGGGGGTGGGCCTTGGACTTCCAACAGGGCAGGGCACCATGCCCTCTTTCAAGGAAGAAGGGGGAGGGAGGAGGGGTGGGGGGTAGTGGGAGGGGACCGGGAGAAGGGGAAGAAAGGAAAAAAAATTTTTTTTATCTTTAATTATGTTCTTGAATGGAAAAAATAAAACAAAACAATGTATGGAAAAAAAAAGACCATTCTTGCATGATAAAAAAAAAAATAAAAAATAAAAAATAAAAGAACCAGGGTGACACTACTGTCCTTTAACAAGAACTTAGGATGTTACTGTCCACTGCTCTTAAGAAGAATACTGGTGGCTCCCTGGGGATGTAACACCATTGACTTCAGCAAGATCTGCACCACAGCAAAGGCCAGGGCAGAATTCCTTCAACAACAGCCCAGTTGGAAGATAAAACATAAACAAGAGTGACCGAAATATCTAAATATTTACACAACCACAGCTGGAAAGAGGCATGCACGTAAGTGCTAAGCATTTCAGGGAAATTCATCAAAGTCACATGAGATTTATGATGAAGAATCCAAACTTTATCTGGATGTGAACTCTCCCACCACCTACTGAGACATTACTTACAGAAACACAAACAATCAACCACTCCAGAGATACTGGTCCTATTGGTATTCCATTCAGGCTTGTGTGTAATTTTATTGTTTCTCTTTTCTCTCTATCATAGAAGCAGTATTTCTCATAAGCTTCTATGTTCTCAATTCCATTTCTTAGTACACTGAAGGAAAACCAAGATTTTATAAAAAAATTCCTACTTGTATCAAAACTTCTTTTTAATATTTTTGATAAGTAATATCAAGAAGTATGTAGTGATTAAATTCTTCTCCTGAAGCATATCAAAGAACAAAAATGATTATAAAGTTGCTAATATCACAAAAATTCATTAAGTCGTTGAGAAACCTGCAATGAATACGAATAAAAAATTTGGTGACATCTGTCCAAGACTGGGTTAGGAATGTATGTAATTGCCTTGACAACATGCTTATATTTGAAAAAATTATTTGTATTTTTAGAGAAACCTCACCACTTAACTTTATTTTAAGCGTCACTGAATTTTAAGGAAGATTATCTCTAATTACAAACACATGCCCTGTCATCAAAAATCCAATAATTTTCCTGTCAGAAGTTCTTCCTACCAGGAGATGTTTGCAGAAACCAAGAAAACACCACCTACCCCATTGCTCACTAAGTACAGGATGTAGAAAAAGAGACAAGAGTCTGAAGCTAGACTTGGCCACTTAGTAAGATCTTATCTCATAAAACACCCAAATAAATAAACCAATTAACTGACGACTATCCTCTAAGGAGTCATGCACACTTCCAAAGCACACTCAGTGTTGTGGAAATAAATATAAAAACCAAAGTCACCGTGCTACAAAAAGTAAGCCCACTCAGCTGAAATTACACACAGTGAAGAAATAAAAGGGATGCAATGCTTTAAGGAACTACATGATGGGCAGGTCATTGCGTTTTTTCATTTCCTCCACTTTCCCTTCATTGTGAACTTTGGTGTAGGAGGGTCCTTCTGTATTTTGGTTGCTTTTATTGGTTAATAAAGAACCTGCCTTGGCCTTCTGATAGGGCAGGACTTAGATAGACAGGATAAAGAGAAGAGAATGTTGGGAAAGGGTCAGAGCCAGAGAGAGCTGCCCGCCATGAAGCCTGCCAGGTCAGAGATGCTGAATCTTTCCCGGTAAGCCATGACTCATGGTGACACACAGATTATTAGAAATGGGTTAAACAAATATGTGAGAGGTAGCCAATAAGAGGCAAGAGCTAATGGGCCAGGCAGTATTTCAATGAATACAGTTTCCATGTAATTATTTCGGGTACACACCGGGAGCCGGGTGGGACAGAACAAGGGGCCCGGCGCCGGGAACACAGCCCAAGCCCCTCATTAAAACAGAACTTTGAAAAGGTCACTTAGAAAGAGAGAAAAAGAACCGTTTATAACCAAAGTCTATAATAATCCCAAGAATTAGCTCGGTGCACTGGTAGACCTATTGTCTACAATGATCAACAAAACAGCCAAAATGAAATTCCAGGAGAGAATTTCTACTGTTGGGTAAAACATCTCTTTATCATCAAAATCAAATGGTTATGTCCCTAGAGATGGAGAAAAGACTGACAATATTGTAGGGTAAATTTTAAGAATAATTGTGAGCCTCCCAACTCTGCACCACTTTAAAGAATGCAGACCCTGAAGAGATGCCAAGAGTACTCATTATAAGGACAGCTTCCGTTGGGACTTCACCCTGGCTGTGGGTGCAGAGACTGGAGGTTGGGAGTTTATTCTGACTTCATTCTTTTACATGTTTCCTTTAGCAAAATGTCTAGTAAAGGTACCAATAGTACATTTCTCTTCTGAACAATGCTAAATAACATTATGTACATATCTTAAAGACCCAAATTTGTTTGTTGTTTTATCCATCAATATGTCCATCATTTGCTTACATAAGAACTAGGGAAGAAAATCACTGGTCTCAGTCTGAAGTGTACGAAGAGAGACAGAAAATATTTGCAAGGATGACATTAAAGCCAGAGGCAGTGGCCATGATTCCAGAGGTCAGGCGGTGGAGGGAAAGACATTTTGAATTTGAGGCTAGACATGACCAGACGGTGAGACTTATTCTCATAAAACACCAAAATAGATGTATTAAATGATGTGAGCCATTGAACTTAAGAAAAAAATAGTACAAAATTAGAATTAGAATAGAAGAGCTTCAAGTAAAATCTGCGAACTATTCTAGCATGTGTACCTAAAGTAAGTAAATATAGACTGGGTGCAACTACCGGGGCTTAAATCTTGTACTAGCTAGCTATTTAGACTTGGATAAATTGCTTAACTGGTTTTTGCATTTATAAAAAGACAAGATAATATCTAAATTTTATTCATTAACATAATGGCAGATGCAAAAGAGAGAGAGAGAGAGAGAGACAGAGAGAGAGAGAGAGAGAGAGAGAGAGAGAGAGAGAGAGAGAGAGAGAGAGAGAGAAAACTATCCCATAAACACATGGGTTTGAAATTTTGGAAGCTACGTGAGCACCACTGTTTGATTTCATAATCTTCCTTAACCATCTTTCAGTCCAGCTGCACTCTTACAATTCCAGGAGGACTTCTCCTCCAGATTGGGAAGAACTATGGTAGACGAAGCTTAGTCCCCAGCTTCAGTTTACACAAACTCCAAATAAGTTTCATTTTGCACAATCCTTGGAAGGTTCTGGAACAATTTCCATAAAACACTTTTGAAAACAAGAGAAGTCAAATAAAGGGGACTAGAGAAAGAGCTTCAGTAGTAAAACGCTTGCTGCGCAGGAATGAGCATCGTGTTCTGCTCATCCACACCAAAGGAAAAGGCAAGGCCATAGGCAGGTCTAATCCCAGCGCCCGGATAGGATGGGACACAGACATTGCTTCCAAAGGCACAAGCACGTGTGAGTGAACTTGCACACATACATGTAGGCAATCTCATGAACATCATACACCCGAAAAGGATCATTTAAAAAAGCATTTAACGTGACCAACTGACAGTTTTCCTGCAAAACCCAACATGCTGACCATCCAAGGCCATCCATAATGAAGCACCTCTGCTCTTGGAGGAAATACTCCAAATGGGCATGCCGTATACTGAATTGCAGTACTTTCAAATGGAAATGCCCAGGCTTCTGGTATACTACTGGGCCAGGATTCACATGTATTTCATGTTTCTTTTCATAAGAAACAAACAAAAAAAAAATCTGTGGAACACCAGAGTAGAGATTAAGTCTGTCACGATATCTAGATCTGATGGTACAATATAAAGAATACCCTAAAATACCATGGCCTCTTCCAGTTGGTAAGATCAACTAGACCCTTGTGATTTTTCTGAGAAGGGATTCTGAAAATATCTCATATTCTGAAAACCACTATATGATGGTCCTCTGATTTTTCTTTATTGCAATGAAAATATAGTTGGTAATCTCTTGGATCATTTCTACCAAATAGAAAATAGTATGATGTTGCAATCAATGTAAATTTTCAGTTCATTTATTTACACATAATATGGAAATAGCAGATGGTGACATATTTGGATCAAATGACAGATTTTGCTATCCAAGTGGACAGTCAAGAACACTTACAATTGTATAAATAAATCTTGTCTAACAAACTACCTCTGTCCTCACCTTAAAACTTCTGAAAGAACAACCTGAAAGAGAAAACCTTACTCATATGTCGAAAAGATGTTTTCAAGTCTCAAATTTAAACTACATAAAAATTTAAAATATATACAATAATTTAACCATAGCAAAGGTTTCAAAAGCATCATGTAAAGCTAAATGAGCCAATCTTTTCACTGAAGAACTGCATTCTATTTTCATAGAATGTGTATATTATAGAAACAATTTAGTAATAGTCCAAAATCTGAAGTCAATTAAAGTAGTAAAAATGAAGCTTTGAACTCTACTGTTTGAAGCACTCATACTTGTCATATGGAAAGAACCCTTGATTTTAGATGAAAGGATGATGCCTTCAAAATAAGAGTATGAAATTTCTTTTTAAGGATAATTGTCTAAAGACAATTAAACTTCTAAAAAACAAAAAATTCTTAAAATACCCTGTTAAGGGCTTACTGGGGAATCCCTATAGGAGTGCAGTCAACTTCACTCTGTAGAAACACAGTAATTTTGACATAAATAAGAATTTCTTAAGAAAAGCTTTTCACACATTAGCAAACTAATTGTACACTTTCCTTTCTTACCTCCTCCAAACTTTTCTTTCATTGTGTGTTGATTTTTAATTTGATAGTCCTTAGGCAATGTGCTAATAGGGGTGGTGAGAGGTGGTACCTATCATTCAGCATGTGGACATTTAACGAACTTTCCAATGCTAACCAAAAAGATAAAAAAAATCAAAAATTTAAATAACAACAAAAAACTAAAAAAGTTGTAATATTTATTTTATAAAAATTAAGTACATGATTCCAAAAATAAAAACTATTAGCTTTTTACCTAATACAAAAAAACTATCATAAATACATATAAATATATACATGTATGTATGTATGTATGCATGTATTTTTAATTCAAAAATATATGATGGGGAATCTTTGTCAACCACTTATTTTTAAGAGATGGGACCAAGTTAGGGTGTGTCTTTCTGGGACCAGGGAAAAAACGACAGAAGGCCCAGGTGCTCTGTGTGGTTCCTTTGCAGCACAGCTGAGCTTGGACTTCTCATTCCTGTTTCATGAGTTTGCCCCTTACAATAAATAAAAATATAATTGTTTTATCTTTTAGTTAGCCTGGTTATTTCACAAACCAAGATAATTCAACAAACATATACACCTCCCAAATTCTTCTACTTTTAAGAACATCTCATGGAAAATATTATATCTCTATATATTTTATGATGTACTGTAATCAAATTTTTGAGAGAAATATAATACTTATCAATGAGAGTGGTTTAATTCTTAATTTTGAAGTGAGTCAAAAGTCATTTTTTGTATTTAGTTTATAAAGAGTTGGACCTTAACTCAAACAGTTCTACATCCCAGTCAGTCCCGTGAACAGCACCTTGCAAACATCAGGCCAGTAAGTATATGTTGGACAAGTTTGTCAATGAACGTGGAAGAAGAAAAAGACACATTCTTAAATAGTTTAGAACGCAGTAAATACAAATCCACCAAGGAGCCAATGGTCCTCTGAACAGCTAGAGAGAGGATAATGGACCCCCTCCTCGCCAACCAGGAGCCCTGTGCAGAACAGGCATCACTAGTAAATAAGCAAGACAGAAACATGTGATGATCATTGTGTGGTGTGTCACGCATGAACAGAGGTGTGAACTACTCCATTCTACTTAGAGAAATTCACAGAGAGAGAGAGAGAGTCCTAGAGAGATAGATCTGGGAAACACAACCTTGCTGAAAAAGTAGATAATTGTTTTCTCTCTCTAAGTTTCTCTGCTTTACAAATATTCTATGATCTTCTGCTGCTGTATTCAGAATGTCATTCTCCAATTCAGAAATTGTGCAAGGGCACAAATTAGTGGGGGGGGGAGGAAGAAAATGAAATGTGATCTTTACTCTTTAGTGCTTTTAACTTATTCACTTAACAAATGTACATTAAATGTCTCCACTCTCTCAGGTTTGTGCTAGAATGTAACAGGTACTAAAACCAAGTGTTCATAAAACCTGAGTCTTCTTAGATTGTCTAGATTGTTTAGAGTTAACATCAATTATACATGAACTACACTGTCGCTACTTGAATGACATACATGTACTAATATTAGTCCACACTGACCATTTCAGTGTGGAAAGGAAAAAGAGGGGGGCAAATCCTTTTCCTGTGTGCACTAAATGAGCATTAAACAAAGGAGTTTCATATGCAAAACATGCAACACAGTGAGAATGAGTGAAAGCAGGAATCCCCACAAAAGCAACCTTTCCTAGCTAGGTAAAAGACCTATATGAGAGTAATTGAATGAGGGTTACAAACCCTGAGGCACATAGTTGCGGGGTCATGCCTGTGTGACCACTGGGAATTAAAAGACTGGATATGGATTTAAACCAATTAACAGCCATCAATTGCCTCTTCTCTCTAGGCATCAAATAGACTTAATCATTTCACTTATCGTCCATGACACTGCAAGCTAATTCCTAGTCTCCGCCACTCAGGGAAAATCAGTCATTAGAAGGCAATTGTCCCTTCACATTCAACTGAAAAGCCAACCTAGGATGATGGCTAGTCTCTCTCCTTAGCAAGACAGATGGACGAGTAGGTGGGAAGAACAGTATCCAGAGCGCCAAAGGAGGAAAATGCATCGTGGTAACTCATACAGAAGTATTAGTACATGAAGTAATTTAAAACACATTAAAATCATGTTAGGATATATGTTTGAAGAAAAGATGAATTACATCACAAACTACAAAGAATAATCATGGCAAGGAAAAGAAAATAATCCTAAGTTCCTTTTGTTTGCTCACTTGTTTGGGTTTTGGATGTCTCCCTGTTTAGGCCCGGTCGGATCTAGAGTCCACTATGTGGAAAAGGCTGGCCTTACACTTGTCACAGTCTTGACCCTTCTTTCCAAGTTCTGGGATCATGATCTGGCTACCATGCCTGACTTACAAATCAGAAAATCTTGATTGTCTTATTGACCAAATAAGGACATTTTTCACTGAAAGACAATGTAGAAAGGGAAAAGGCTGTCATACCACTGTAAGATTTAATAATCTGTATTTTTCATACAAGCGTACCCAGTAGGAAAGTACAGGGGCGCAAGGATGAAAACAATGCTGAATTTTCTACTTGTTTGTTTTCTGTTCTGGCTTCATCTTAAACTGCAAGAATAGTGGCTATAAAATGGCAGGAGGCAAAGAAAAAAAAAGGTAAAAAAAGAAAAAAGTAAAACAATGAATGGAAGTTAAATGACTTCAACTCAACAGCAGTTCCTGAGTGAATGCTCTGTGGCTAGCCCTACAGAGTACAGAATGAATCTAAACCCTTACAGGACTGCAGGGGCTTGTAATTAGTACTACAGAATAAAGGGAAAACCAAAAGCCCAGAGCGGCCATCTAGGGCTGTGAGCAAGTACTTATAGAGCATGTAAAAACTCCACACGGGTATCACAAACCCTCAGAGATCTATGTTGATACATGCTGAAGGCACAGAAAGTACAACATTTCAGTCTGAGCATATTTATGGATATTCTTGTTTACATAATTATTTTTATCTGGCTTTGATAGTCAACTGGAGGCAGTTCTGAAATTAAATGGTACAGCCTAGGATTATCAAAAGTGTGTGAGGGATAGGCAGAAAGGAAGCAGACAGATGTGAAAATTCAACATACAGCCAGACATGTGTCGAGGGAAGTCGGGGTAAGAAAGCTAATTAGGGCTCAGAGGTAGAGCAATGCTTTGGTTCAAACCCTAGCAATTAAAAAAAAAAAGATAAACACAAACCCAGAAAGTGAAGAGGGGGGTAACGCAGACTAGTCAAAACTTCAGTGCTCTTAAAAGGAAACATTTGCAAATACCCTCCAATTCAAGTACATATTTATAATAACAAGCTGATATAAAACAACTATTTTAGATTTATATAACTAAATGGACTTATATAAAGAGAAAATGAAACAATCTCACTGTCTCAAGCAAAGGCAAAGCAAAACTTAGGCCAATTTCAATTCTTAGTTGTTTTACGTCATAAGACACAAAGTGCTCTCTTCACAGCAGTTGTCAGTAACCTGTCCCCAATTCGACGCCACCATACCCATAAAATCAACACTTCATTCACCTTCACCTTCAATAAACATGCCCATCTGTCTCTCCAAGTCTGACACAAGCAAAGGACAAGGACAGTCTCCAGAAAAGCAAGGGTTGGGAATTTCGCGGATGGTAAATCAAAAAATTGGAAAGACAGAGAAAAATGAATGAAAACTCTCACAGAGCATGTGACACCCAGGAAATGGTCAGGAGGATACTGCCACTCTGTGTGACCCAGAAAAATGTTTCACAGCTTGGCTTCACTGAATATCATTGCATTGGTATGTTTAAGATTGCAGAATACTTCAGAAAAATGAGGAATGCTGAGAACAAAAGAAATAGTGGCCTCCTGGGAAGAGGACACCAAATGGTTATCCAATACCAAGTCAGCCCTGAAAATGTACAAAAATGTACATACAAGCAGCATTTTATGGGCTGAGCAGGTTGGGTCTGTCATCCATCCATCCATCCATCCATCCATCCATCCATCTACCTGTCTATATGAGCAAGTAGTATGTACAAACACATACACATACAAAATAATCCACAATTTTTAAAAAGATGTTAGGAATTTGAAAGAGAGCCAAGCAGGGAGGGTTTGGAAGGAGAAAAGGTAAGGGCAAAGTGATGTAATTATATTAATCTCAAAATAAATGTTGAAAAAAAAGAAGGTTGTGTAAACCTTCATCAGAAGGACAAGTGAGAAGTTCACAGTCTCCAAACATAAAGTAGTTTGAAGGAGATGGCAACATTAATCACCTAGATTAGATCAGAGCATACTGTATATATTACTGAACATTACACTGTAGTCTATAAACAGAGTGTTCACACACTAATCAAGCTTTTGATTAAGGAGATAAAAATTAACTTATAGATGCTATACATATATGGAATTATTACACAGTACTCCATATATTTGTGTCAAAAAACAGTAATAGGTATCAGTAAACAGGAAAAAATTAGTAAAAGTAGATAGTGTTTTCTCAATCTCAAGAGCACACAACAAATATTTTTTGTTCAGAATGAGAAGCCTGAAAAATATTAACCTGTATTTATATTTTAATTGATTTAATATTTTAATTCTTACTATCGCCATAACATTAGAGAGCAGGCACTGTTATTACCCATAATTTACAGGTGAGCAGTAGAGGAACAAAAACACCAATAGCACCCATCTCCATACTCACATAATATACTTATTAGACATAAAAATTTTCACCCTGAAAATTAATGTAAATATTAGGAAAACTACAGCAAACATTGTGCTTCATTGTGGTGGTTAGCAGGGAAAACATGGTGGGTTCATAGTCACAACACGTGAACATTTCTTCTAAGCCTAAATTTTTAAATTTCTACCTCTTTATCACCTCAATTAATGGGTCAGATTCTTCACCCAGAAAATGAAGTTAACACAGCCTGTGAAAGCTGGACTAAGAACAGATAAATTGTCAACACTCACACTGTCCAAACAAGGAGAACTGATCAGCAGAGTGAAAATACTTGATCAAAGATGACAAGAAACAAAAGCCCCTGGCTGGAATCAGGACACTGCTCTCCTCAATGCCGTAGACACAAGGTTATGAGGAAAACTTTTCATCCAACAACCATAACACATTGCTAGCCCATGGAGGATGTGCTCCAAAGTGTGTATGGAAATTCTGGAAAGTCGGTCAGTGCAAGTTTCTTTGGGGTGTATATGAAGATTGTGACGTTGCAGAAAAGGGTTTAATCTCAAGAAATGGAAGTTCCTGCCACTTTTGAGTGGAAAAATGAGGAAACCCTCAGTGGGCCAATAACTTGCTTCGTACCTCCCAAACATCGTGAGGAGCTGAGAATCGAAACTGAAGGAACAGACGTGTTGCCATGCAACATGCTTCTCTGCCTTCTCACTTGAACCCTGTCCACACCTACCGTTCACTTGATGCTGGCCTTCGCCCAGATGAAGCGAAGTAACACCTGTTATTATTGCTTGTCCAAGCAGGAAGCTCAAGGGTTTCTTTTTTTATTGAAAAGTATTTTAGCAGACATTAATATTAGTAACAAAAGAAAAAGAAAAGGGGGAGGAGAAATGTGAGGTGGGGGATATAGCTCAGTAAAATCTTTATGTAGTGTGTACAAAACTCTGGGTTCAGTCCTCAGCCCCATATAAACACAGCAAAGCAGCCACACCCATAATCAATCCTTTACATTGGAGGTGGCAGCAGGATGATTAAATTTAAGGTTATTCTCAGCTACATAGTCAGTGTGAGGCCCACTTTGACTATATGAGGCCTTGCTTCAAAAAGAGACAAGAGTCAGAGAAGGAAGAGGAGGGAGAGAGAGTAGTGAAGCAATGGGCAACACTTGTCAGCATCAGTTAAGGACCTGGCATCCTCCAAACACACATCAGGCATTCTGTGAATCAGGTTTCAGACTTTATATTATCTTGTCCCAGTGTGGACAGGAAGGTAGGTCTAATTAACCTAACGTATCCTTCAGTATCTTACAGTCTAGGAGTGAAAGACCTAGAAAGCTGAGAGGCTGCAAGTTGGGAAGGGTTGTATATATCTAAAGCTCAGAGCCCAGGAAGTATGCAGTGACGGACCAAAACGGAAATACAGATACACTAAACTCCTTCTTGCTGGGAATAGTGTTTACTCTGTACAGGTAGGATAGGATAGGATGTGGGCTGGTCAAAGTTTCTTAAATGCTAAAATTACTTGAAGTTTTATGTTCAGAAATATTTGTTTTCTTTTCAAGAAGATTTGAGTGTGTGTGTGTGTGTGTGTCGGAGTTGGTGTGCCTGTGCACGTCAGTGAGTGTATACACAAATGCATGCCAGAGCACACTGTCACCAAAAGAGGGTGTTAAGTACCCTGGAGCCTTCCGAGATGGGTGCTAGGAACTGATCGCTCAGCTAGCTCTTCAAGGGCAGCAAGTGCTCTTAAGTAGTGAGCCATCTTTCCGGACACCATGTTTACATGTTTGTCAAGAGAAAATCCAGTGCAGAAAAGGCCACTGAAGTCCTAAAAGGGGATACTAAGAGCAGACAAACAAAAAAAAAAAAAAGAAATCACTGAGCAGCCATAAGAAATGACTTACAAATCAGGTGCATTGCCTCACAGTACTAGAGTCTACATATCAAGAACAGGGAGGAACCAGGGTCAGTTCTCCGTGACATGAGGGCGAATCTGCTCTCAGCCTCTCCCCAGTCTCTGGGTATTTGCCAGCTGCTCTTTGATGTCTTCAATTGTATCACTCATGAACCCAGGCCTCTGCAGCTGACATGACATCCCCGTGTCTCCACTTCTCTGTCCAGACCTCTCCCTTTCTATAAGAACACAGACATGTGGAAATTAGCGCTCCAGCCAGTCTCTCGCATCTCATCCGGATCCTCCACAAACAGCCTATCCTACCCAAATGAGACCTCATTTGCATGTGCTGAGGGAAGGAATTCAACAACATTCCGCAGAAACAATTCCATCCATAACCCTAGACTAAGTTGAAAGGATGTTTAAGTGGGGGAGACAAAGAAGGAACAAAAATAATACAGAGAAGATCAATCCCACACAGTTATTTGATGGGCTGGCTAGCAGGAGGATGGAGCTGAAATGCAAATTTCAGCCCAACTGTAGACATTTGGGCATGTTCAAAAAGGCTCTTTGCATTGGAGCCTACGGCAGCACACACGCTCTTAGGCGCTCTCGGGCGATCTGGAGAAGCGAATGGGGCAGCTGTAAGTGTTTTCTAGGAAGACTGCACAGCTGGGCAAGAAGAAGGCTGCTGAGGAGGGAGGCAAATGCTGACGGGTTAACCATCCCATGACTGAGCAGGAAGGCAACTTGGGGGACAAACACGAAAACCAAAAGTAACATTTGAAGAACAAATTCATAAGACTAAGTACATGGGCTCTGAGGCAAGGGGTCGAGAGCACAGAAAGCCAGCTCAGCTCAGGGCTATTTTTATTCTAAATATGTGTGTGACTAAGGCGGCAATCAGCACTGACAAAGTCAGGGCTTCTCCATCTATTTTGTTTGACTTAAAACTCTAAAAGTGGCTTCAAACCAACTTGAGGCTCCACAGATGACAGAAATATTGTAGAGGCAATGCTTTTTCCCATCTCATTTCCATGGTGTTTACTATTTCAAGTATAATGTTTCCAAATATAATCAGTAGTTATAGTATGTACTGCATGTTTTCTGAAACTGTTTTAAGACAATTTCAGTTAATAATTTAACAACCATATTGAATAAGTTCATGAAAATAAGAACAAGATGCTTATTTGCATCTAAGATATAACATGAGTTCCATATACGTCATATAAATATGAATACTCACACCTTACCGTGAGTATATATATAAAGTTATGATCCTGAAGTCTGTTTAAGGGTACTTAGTCTCTTCACACAAACACCGCTCTTACACAGTGATGGAGCCTCCACAGTACTTACCGCTTTGAGCAAATTGAATATTTTGGAGAGGTTTATCTTTGGTGGGAAAATCCCTTCTACATTAGAGTTTTAAAATGGTATCATTCAAGTCAACTCCAAAGAATATAAGCAATTCATCTTCCATATTCGTGCTTTTTCATTAAAAAAGAAAAGAAAAAGAGGAGTAAAACCTGTTCCTAAGTTTGAAATATTTTCAACATGAAAGATAATCCTGTAAGGAAAATATCTGTTCCTACTTGAATAAACTCATATTAAAAAGAACAGCTTTAAATTACTTCCTAATACTTTAAAACTCTATGAGTCTATCATTGTCAAACAGGACTTCCTTGCCCTTGGGGATGCTGTGTTTATGCTCCTCTGGTACACTAGGCACCAGCCCCATGAGGCTCCTCAGCATGGGAAACTGAAATCTTATTTCATTTTATTTTAATTAATTTGATTTAAAGTAAATATGTAACTGGAGTGTACTGCGTGAACCGAGAGCGTCATCCATCATATGCGAACGAATGAAAAGGGAAGGTGCCGTCTGTAGCGGGGACTCCTAGATGCTGCATCCCTCACAACCAAAGTCCTGACTTACACCTCCGAATCTTTAACAGTAAGCTGCAGAGGTAGAAGCCTATTACCAACTCAGATGTCACATGCTCCCACTACCAATGTACTTAATCGAAACTAGCGGGTTTTGTTGTTGTTTTTGGACCCAGGCTTTACTCTGGAAGCACAGCTACCCCTCCCCTCAAACTAGAACATCCCTCTTCAGTCCCCTCTGAGGCCTGGGACTGGGACGACAGAGATGTAAAAGCAAGCCCAACAAAAAGCCTGTTTTTCAGAAGGATCAGAAGTTATCTTGATGCACATCTTAGCTTGAGAACACCTGGCTCATTTCTAGTCCATTCCAAAGTGGAATGGCTGCTTGTCTCTAACAGGAAATAGGAATTTGTTCTGTTTAACAGCTGAGTTCTGATACAAAAACATATTGATTTAATTTACATAGCATTGGCACCTCTTAATCAATGTTTTAGAGATCTCTGTCTATTTAAAAAGGACTGGAAAATAAATTATTTCACTGTATAAAATACCACTAGGCATCAAGTAATTCCCCTGCACAAATGCTACATTAATGGAATCTAATCTACCTATGGATCTTACAGTAAACGAATTAGCTGCCCTCTCTAGTACATCCAAGTCACTGTTTTTGATTCTCCAGGTTTAAAGCCAGATCCTCAAACTTGTTAGGTAAATTTATGCAGCATTTTTCTGGTTCTCAATTTCCTCATCTCTAAAATGAAATAAAGCTGGGTTGACAACACCTCCCTCACGGATGGTTATGACAGCCAGATGCAAAGGACCCAGCGGAGATCTGGCACATGTGTAAGAAATATTAGATATCCAGGCTTCTTCCTGCTCTCAATGGCTTTTTTAAAGATTTACTTCTCTTTTAATCTATTCTGTCAATATGGCTGAAGGCTGCTAGAAACACTTGAACACTTACGTGCATGTTTTAAGACCATCTAGAGTCCGAAAAAATGCCTCCACAGAGCAGGTGATATCTATGCTCATGGGACCTCCTGGCTTCTCCTCAATGATGTGGCTTTCCCAGTTGCTACCCAATCCTGGGACCTTGGCTTTTGTTCCACTCTTTGCCCCTGTAATGCAGACCAAGCCTAGCCTGTAACTACAGTTCTGCTTTCTTTCTCCTCCTTTATTTAGATGTCTGGCCTTACATGTAACACTCTCCTTCACTCTCTATAAGGATGGAAAGAAAAACAAGACACTGAATGGTTTTCCCACGTAGACAGAACTTGGGAAGGGAGAATGTTCTTGATCTCTGCCATGTGGCTTCTGTTACATCTTGTGTCACTCGAATGCACATGGACACACACTGACACATGTGCGCACATATACACTCACTCAAGACTCTTCTTTTTCTACATAACTGTGTTAGGTAGTTCTAACCCTGAGCTACATTTTTTAGTGCCTTTTTAATTTCAGAAAGTTAATTCCTTAAAACAATAGTATTGATTTTTTAAAATCATAAATATAACAAAATATTTCAATATATATTTTCTTCATCCTTTAAGAAGAGATGGATAACTACTCGTGGATTAGGGTGAAACTGAATGAGGTATCAAACAGAGAGAGGTCTTTTAACTTTCTCAGCTTTGCTGTAACTCCACATACAACTGTTTGGGGGTTGACCTGCCCTACCTATCCTTCCAAACTTGAGAGCAGCACAGATTTGAGAGACATTGAAAACTAGAAAACCAAACAGATGAAGATTCTTATTTAAGTTAAAGAAACTGTGGTTAAGGCGAAAGCAACATTTTGTTTTTAACAGGTTTTTGTTTTTTAAGTTCTGTTACAAAAGTATCTAAAGATCTCCTTCAAGTCTACTCATTAGTTTACTGAAGAGGGATGAGATTGAACTCTGAAGACAAACGGGGGGAAATGTCAACTTCTTTAGAGCTTTGAATATCAGCCAGGTACCTGAGGGGGACCACGAGGAGCCCTCAAATGCAAAGTCTGTTGCTGTACAGACAAGGGAGGAATACATTTTTAATAAGAGGTGACTTCTAAAACAACAAAAGAAACTTGATAGTACAAAAAAGTAAAACACACACACACACACACACAATCAAGTTTCCCCAAAATTTCAGCCTTTAATCTCTTAGAATTTTAAAGTCAATTCTGCAAGAATAAAAATTTTCAAATTATTAGTTTTTACACTATTCATGTGCCTTCATACCTGATTTTGTCTGAAAAAATTTAGATTACATGATATTCCAATAACTCTTAGATCATATTTCATTACCGACAAGGTAAATAAAAATGAATTTTACAGCAGGCACTACTGCCGCCAAAGCCTTACGCACTCTATCTTAATGCCTCTCCATGACACTCCTACTTTCAAATATCCATAGATGAAGAAAAGAAGGATCAGATAGTTAGAGATTTGTATTTAGTAAAATACTGACATTTTTTTCATGCCATATATGAAATTGTGCAAATTCTCTAAATCCAAAATCCATAAAGTGGATTAATATTCCTGTGATGAAATACTGTGACCAAAAGCAAGTTATAGAGGAAATGGTTTGTTTGGCTTACGCTTTCACATCCCTGTTCACCACTGAAGGAAGTCAGGACAGAAACTCAAACAGGGCAGGAACCTGGAGGCAGGAGCTGATGTAGAAACCATGGAGGGGTGCTACTTACTGGCTTTCTCAGCCTTTAACAAGAACCCAGAATCACAAGCCTGGTGTGGCCCCATTCACAATGGGCTAAGCCCTCCCCCATCAACCACTAATTAAGAAAATGTAGAGCTAAATAAAAATTAAAAAAAGAAAATGTCCTCCAAGCTTTCTACAGCCCAAATCTTATGTAGGCATTTTCTCAATTGTGGTTCTTTCCTCTCAGATTACTCTAGCCTGTCTCAGGTTGACATAAAATTAGCCAACACCATGCTTGAGAAACTAACTACACTACACTTTCCCTAAAATACAGAAAGAGTATTACCATAACTGATAAAATATGATTTCCCCTAAAAAAACAATGTAACTAATTTCTAACTCTGTTTGCTAAGACAGATGGCTACTAAAAGTTGAACTATTAAGGAAACTTGGATATGAGAAACCCAGTTCCCACAGTCAGTCAGGATGAAGGAGCACACAGCAAAACCATGATGTAAGCACGCGAGCAGAAAGGATTCCTAATTTTAGCTTTCTACTTCCAGTCATGACTTGAGTCACATATTGATTAGATTACTAATTCCCTAGAAATCTCATATAGCACCACATGGACTTTGCTGATCAGGACGTGAGAAAACACCCACAACCACAGGGAAGTCAAACAGCTCTACAGCCGGTTCCACTGGCTGTGCATTCCTATTCCACCACTGGGGAAGGACAGTGCCATTTCATTTCTCCTCGATGGTATGTGTGTCGCAGCGGAAAAAAAGTCAACTGGAAGGAGCCCAGCGGAGGTGCATGCGGAGAATAAAGCTTCACATTCCGAAGTCTATCTCTCAAGAAAAATAAAATTAAAAAAAAACAGGAGCCAAACATATTAAAATGATTATACTGTCTAAAATCATATGGACACAAATGTGAGTTTGTACGCATATCAAATTAAAAATAAACAATAATTAAAGTATTTGGTGTCTGCAGACAGAGGTAAATTACTATTATTAAATATTGCACAATTTCAAATAAAAACAAGAGTTTGGACAAATACTCTTGTCATTTGAAACTTGTGTCAATTTTTAAATTTTAGATACCTAGGGAAAGAGAATGTTCTATAGGTGGTTTGTATGTCGGTCTATAATTTAGTTCTCAAAACAGGAATAGAGAGGAAAGAACCAAGACTAAAATTAAAGGGATAGAGAAACGGCAATATACACTAACTCCTGAAACAGTATTTCTCTTTCTCTCATTACATAGAACACAATAGTGCTTGAATGAGCAAACTCCAGGTGTCCATAACTCTGTACCACTTATGAGTGGCAGGCTGAGGCAGCAGCACTTCTGAAGCTAGATGTTGGAGACTAACTGAGCAAAGTAGAGCAATTCCACTTCAAAAGCTGTAGCAACAAGCAACCAACCCGGCAGGATTTGCCGAGGAATGCTCACTAGAGCTGTGTCCTGACACTTACCTGTACTTAAGAGGGAATGGCAGTCCTCATTTCACCCACAATTCAGCATCTTTGATTAGTTTAGATGACTAAAATTATTCATTTCTTAGCTGTTAAATGTTTGGATTTGTGTGTGTGTGTGTGTGTGTGTGTGTGTGTGTGTGTGTGTGTGTGTGTGTGTGTGCGCGCGCGCGCGCGCGCGTGTGCGTGTGTGTTGTTCTGGTTTTGTTTTGTTTTTTGTGGCAGTGGTGGAACACTTAGCTAGTTATACCTTCCCTTCATTCTTCTAACAATAGGTTCCATTCCTAGGCCACAGTGGAATAGAAGTCCCAATCTAGTTACATCAATTACTATTGACACCAGGACTCTGAAATGGGACAATGGAATCCTTCCCAGGGATTTTCCACCCTGGAGCTGTCAAGAAAAAGCTATCATACTGTAGCTCACCAAACATCAGATTTATTCTTGCATGTAGAATTTATTCTTGCATGTTTTCAATGTAGAAAAATGAAAAAATTACACACAAAAGGTAGAGGAAAGCAGGGTGAAATGTATCGATGGCATTTAGCTATCGGCTTCTTTAGTCCCTAAGTGTGATCTCACCCATGTGTTTTCTGGAGTTGTAGCATACTGGATCAATGTATTTTGTATTACTGACTGGATTTCCTCCATTTGAAAGCAAATCACTCTAAGACACCCATTGCCCTAAAGTCAGTGTTTCTTTCTCTAGTGTGTCCGCACAAAGACCTTGCTTGCTTAGTGTTTCCCATTCTTGGCTCCACTTCTTCACATTTCTCACATCCTCTTCTTCCACGAAACCTTGCTTGCCCGATATAACCTATCACACACCAGATAGAGAGAGAGAAAGTATGCCTTCATCTGCCTCTTGTATTCAAACTATCAAGCATCTACATAAAAATTATCTAACTAAATATGACAGGCAAATAATATTACGTCATTGTCATCAAGGTCTTCTTTGTTTTGGACTGCTGTAATAGCTAATATTTGCAGTCATTGTTGGCGTGACCTGATGAAGAACCAGCCAGAAAATGCATTCTTGGTGTGCCTGTGGGGGTGCACTAGTGCAGTGGATTCTGGAGGCAAGGAAAGGGAAAAGAGGGAAGGCAAGCTGAGCCCACGAATGTCTCTCTGTGAGAGCCATCTCCACTTGGGTCGCCATGTTTCCATGCTAGGAAAGACTACCTTTCTTCTCTAATCACATGCCATGATAAATCCTTCTGCTCCCAAGTTTCTTCCTCCACGTAGTCTGTCATAGCAATGAGAAATTAAGTAATACAACTTCTGATCACACACTTCAAGCCTCACAAGGCCACCTGAAGGAGCTCTGGGGGCCTTCTAACATTGCTTCACTCAACAACGAGGAGGAGACTGTGTTTAAGAACTGGATTTACTCAGATAAAGGAAGTTACCTAAATACAAGGTATTTATTGAATAAATTCACACTGTGGGTCAATACAATCTCTCTCTCTCTCTCTCTCTCTCTCTCTCTCTCTCTCTGTGTGTGTGTGTGTGTGTGTGTGTGTGTGTGTGTGTGTGTGTCCCTCTTTCCCTCTCAATTTCTTTTGTTTTTATACTAGGAACCCACCCAGGGACTTGAGACATGCTCAACCAGCCCACGGTAAAATGATAGTCCTAGGTCCAATGTAGCAGCTTCTATTAATGTACAAATGCCACTGTCCTTAAAACAACATTAAATTGAATATGTTTGGACAATGGGGGAGGAAAGAGAGAGGAGAGGGAGGGAAAGAGAAAAGGGAAATTCCGCTGTGATTCACAATGTTAAACTTGAGAAATTACGAAGAAAAAAAAACACAAGACTTGATGGAATGTGCATCTATTGAAAGCTGAACCAAAACTCGGGTGGCGGCCTTGGATTCTTCAGACAGACAGATGGTGTCAGCACACCAGCCGATTAGTCAGCTTGGCAATGGAAAGGGGATAGATAGTTTTACAAAATGCCACCAAACTGAATATATGAAAGAGGAGAAAGAGCCTTGAATCTGTCCACTGATACTTGATCCTGGTTACTGCATGGTTTATAAAATAGGCTACCCTTGTCACCAACAGTTTAGAGTTTCCTCCTAAGATTCTCCTAGACATCGTTCTCAGAACAAAGCTGAATTTCAGTAGGGACAGCTGGGTTTAACAGGTGAAGGGAGCCCATCTAATGGTTTTCCTACCAAGGCCTGGAGGCTGATTTTCTCTTTAGGTTCTTATCTAACATAATGTAACCATGTAAATAATTCTATTTCTTAAAGATAGATTACATGAGAATTTATTCATAATCTAAGTAAACAAAAACTGCACTAAAGACAGAAAGTTCCTATTTACAGATACAAATACGATAATTAAATTTTACATTGCTCAAGGTAGACTTTTATATTAGATTATATTCAACCAAATTAAAATTAGCATTCAATAATTCTTCCCCAAGAGTCCAAGACATGTCTACTAATGCCACCAAATTAAATCAGACCCAGAAAGTTCAATTTGATTAGTAATTTTCCTGGTGAGTTTGGGGCCCTTCAAATGTAAATTAGCAGTTTCATTAACATGGGAATGAGAGCAAGATATGGGCTCTGAAGACAAAAGGAGTTGATCTGAGAATCAAGAAAAATGGCGCTGCTTTTCAAAAGCCAAGTGTTTAGCTCTTCTCTCCCAAACTCCATTTACCCTAAGACATTTCTAACATGATAAAGAGACTGTAGTCATTTGTATTTAAATTGAAACAGTTTGCAGTCCAACTCTGATAATAAGACCAAGTCTGCCTCTGGTCTGTCCTGCGTAGATCACATGCATGAAAAAGACTGACCACAGCTCTCCTGACTTTGCCTGAACTTAAATGAAATCTGAGCAGATAAAAGAATTTATAGAAGAATTTTATTGGTAGTTACACAAAGATAAAACCAGTATGCCCTTCTCTCCTCTTTTTATCTAGACAGTTTTCCTTGAGGCAGAGTTCCACTTGGCTCAACCTGGACAAGAACTCACTCTAAGGGGAGGATAATCTTGAATTCCAGATTCTCTGGCATCCATCTCCTGAGTATATATTATATATACAATATACATAATAATACTAGCTCCATACTACTATAAATATGTAAATAAATCTATGTGTGAGTATGTGTATATGTGTGTACATATATATGTACACATAAATATATATATATATATATATATAAAATGTACACACACATATATGTATAATAGGCTTGCTTGCACCATTCCTGGTTCCTTCCTACCCTCTTTAGGGAGACTGTTGAAGAGTCACTGGATAAAGAGGATAAGAGTTAGCTCTCAGAGTAGCTCTGCATTCTGCCACATGACCGTAGAAACATTAGCCTGTGCCACCAGTTTCTTGGTAAGTGTTTCCTGCTTTAAAAAAAAAAACAGTAATTATTGAGAGTAAGAGTGAAAAAAATACAATACTGCTGGATCTAAAAATAAGCTTGTATCAAGTATTTCCAGACTAAAACGTTTTGATCACATATTTGTATTGAAAAAAGTACAAGATGCTGCGGTGGAGAAAAAACAATATTTTCACTGTTCAGTGCAATGATTACAGAAACTAATGTCAGTGTCTTCCACAGCCCACAGTGCCACGCAGGAAATGAAAGGGAGAATAAGGAAAGCTAAGCACTTAGCTAGGGTTTGCTTAGTCATGTGATTTTGTAGACTGTGGTAATGCTGACAACTCTATCAGCTGGTGTAAGATACCAGAAAGACTTTGATTCAACAAACACCTAATAAGTAGCAAATATATTGGCATACTTTTGTTCTCCTGTCTATTTTACTTAAGTAGTTCTATGTTTCTTTAAATTCATAATTTAATCAGGATTGGCTCTTCAAACTTCAGTATTGTATGAACAGATCACGAGTGACCAGATATATACACTAGAACTACTCCAACAAAATGTGGGGTCTTAACATAGAGAGCAGACAAAGGTCATAACAATGGCAAGAAAACAGCAAGTCACCAATCCGTTAGTGCAGCAAGAACTCCATTGTTGGGAGTTCCAAAGCAGAACTATGTACGTATGTATGTATGTATGTATGTATGTATGTATGTATGTATAAAAGAAAATGCAGGGAGGAGGCATTTGAACAGTTGGGTTCGCCTGACAGGCTGCCTCCATACTGCCTCATATTGTGCTTTGACAGTTCAGAGCCCATGACACAGAACTCTGAGTGATAGATCCTTTAAGATGCTGTCTTGTGTCTTACAGGTAAAGAAAGTGACAACAATTTTCTTGCTCTTTCTTTTCTTATTCTTTTCTTTCTTTCTTTCCTTTTTTTTTTTTTTTTTGAGACGGAGTTTCTTTGTATAGCTTTGGAACCTGTCCTGGAACTTGCTCTGTATACCAGGTTGGCCTTGAACTCACAGAGATCCACCTGCCTCTGCCTTTGTCTCTCAAGTGTTGGGATTAGCGGTTTACACTACCACCACCAGGCTTTTGTTTGCTTTTTATAAGAACAGGTTTAACTGTACACAATTGGGTAGCCAGAAAATTGCTATGTAGCCTTAGTTGGCCTGGAGCAAATAGCAATCCTCCTGCATCAGCCTCTGAGTGCTGGGATTACATGCACACACCACCACTTCTGACTGATGACAAAATTCTTAGCTATGTGCTACCCTGAAACCCTCTCAACAATATCAACCTGTGGTACATTCCTGTCCCTTTATATCACCATTTACCCAATTTGGTTCTATCTATGAATTTTATATTCACTCTGTATTTTCATTCATGTGTTACCTTTATATTTATGCCATGCCTTTGGAAACCTTTCTTACCTTAGTAAGAAACGACCTATTCTTTCTTTGAAAGAAAAGTAATGATTCAAGCAATGGAAGCACAACTGGTTATCCTTCTCTCTTCTAAAAATCTCTTAAACAGAATATCCTCAATTGTCTACAGGATAATTTCTCAGCTGTTTAGCCTGCCAGGAAAACCTTCCACAGCCTGACCTGGATGTGCCTTTTTAGACTCCAATTCCCACAGTTCCCCTCAGAGCTGGAAAAGGCAGATTACTCCCTGAGACCCAAGCATGATCTGCTTTTTTTATCCACACACTCTTTCTCCCCAAACCTTCTTTCCATACCCCTCTTCTGCTCCTGTTTCACTATGTATCATTATTGAAACACTGATTTCCTCCTGTGGTTTTCATTCTTAGTAAGATATTATATATACACATATAATTTGAATAAGTGGCAAAAATAGTTCACTGAAGGCAGAAACACAGGATCTGACACCTGAGCGTAGAAGAGTCCCTCCACAGTATAACAAATGGCTTAGCGCAGTTTGGGTCCCTAGGTTCCACTCCTAGCACCAAAAGTCGGAAGGTATGCATCATAACAACAACATATGGCAAGGGAGTTAGACTCGAGAACTTATCCATGTAGACACAAATATAGATCACATACACACAAGTAAATGACTTTAAAAAGAAATAAAAGAAAATATAAAAGAAACTAGAGATTAAAAATAAAAATCTGGGGTGGAGGCCTAGAGAGATGGCTCAGCAGTTAAGAGAACAGCTACTCTTCCAGAAGACTTGGGTTTGATTTCCAGCACCAACATGGCACCTCACAACTGTCTATAATCCCTGTTCCAGGTGATCAAGCTCCCTCACACATACATATATGATGTGGGATCCCCCTCTGTATGCCGTGAATATCATTGGTTAATAAAGGAACTGCTTTGGGCCTATAGCAGAGCTATCAGGGAACAGAGCTAGGCAGGGAAAACTAAACTGAATGCTGGGAGAAAGGAGGTGGTGTCAAGGAGAAGCCATGTAGCCTTACCAGAGATGAAGACCGGAATGTTAGCTGGTAAACCACAACCACATGGCGATACATGGATTAACAGAAACAGGTTAAACTAATATGTAAGAGTTAGCTAATAAGAAGCTAGAGCTAATGGGCCAAGCAGTGATTTAAATAATATGGTTTCTGTGTGATTACTTTGGATCTAAGCAGCCGGGAACAAACGAGCAGCCTCCTGCAACACATATATTTAGAAAAAACACAAATGGACATAAAAGGAAAAGAAAAAAAAAGATATATTTTGGGGCTGGAAGATGGCTCAAAGGTTAAGAGCACTGGCTTCTAGAGGTCCTGAGTTCAATTCCCAGCAACCACAGGGTGGCTCACAACCATCTATAATGAGATCTGGTGCCCTCTTCTGGTAAGTAGGCATGCATGCAGGCAGAACACTATACATAATAAATAAATAAATCTTAAAAAAAATAATAAAAATCTGTTACATGCCTTTAATCCCAAAACAAGATAAAGTCAGGTAGATCTCTGTGCGTTTGAGGACAGTTTGGTCTAAATAATGAACCTTGGGACAACCAAAGCTACAGAGAGACACCCTGCTTCAAAATAAATAAATCGATAAATTTTTGCAATATTTAGAGACATATCAAAGTTTTAGCATAGCCTATCCAGAGCCTCCATGTCTCTAATCATTAACGTATGCTATACTGATCACATCAGTAATTATGGTTTACTGAGTTCTTCTTAGGCAGAACCAGCTCTAAGGTGAGAGGAAGGACCCAACATTCTGTGATTCCTCAATATTTGTACACATACAAATGAATGGCAAGGCTAAATACTTTACTAATCATTTTTACACAATATAACTGTGTTTATGTTGTGTGTTCATGTATATGCATGTGTATTTTTTTTTGAGACAGAATCTTTCTATAGCTCAGATTATCTTAGAACTCTCTAAATAGCCCAAGCTGACATCATACTTCCAATGATCTTCCTGACTCAGCCTCCTAAGCACTAACAACATGGTAGCTGTGAAATGCATGTGGTCAAAATCCATATATGAGATTTCAGAACTTTGTTATTAAAGCCTCCTTTTCCCTATGTACAGGAGTCTCACTGTACATTTCCTGATGTCAACAATTACCATCTGCTAGCCTGACTGAATCTGATGGAGTTAGTTAAGTAGTTGAAGCATAGAGGTTTCTTTAGCTCGTGGTTCTACAGGCTCGTAAGTCCAAAAGTATGGCAAGTGGTATCTGTTGAAATTAAGAGACTTTTAGATGTACAAATCTAATAATGGTCTATATCACATGAATAAAATCAATAAAATTAGATGTTTCCACCTAGTGGCAGATTCACTTAACCACGGTGGAGGTTGAGGAAGGAGTAGGGGAAGTCCACAAATGATACCCAATCATTTCAGCGAAATAACCTATGCCTGTCTCTAATGTACCGATGTATTTAGACCAGAGCGGTTCCAGTTTTTCCTTCTCCATATTTAATGCCACCACTCTTCTGCATAAAACACTGAGGGAGAAAACAACAACAATGAACAATGAAATCTACCCGGCCTTCTGTTTTTGAGCCACCAACGAGCTTCAAATCATGACACAGAGACTTCTCTATAGTTTGTCTGCTTGGTCTAGCTTAGGCTCCTTTCTGAGTAGCTCTTTTAACTTAAATTAACCTGTTTCTTTTCATCTACCTTTTGTCTTGGGGCTTTTTACTTTTCTTTCCTCCTATATAGCTTATTCTCATTGCTTCTGTCTGAGTGGCTGTCACCTGCCTGGCTTCTTGAACTAGGTGTGTCCCCCTTTCTCCTCATTCTCTTTTGTTCCTCCCTTTCCTAGATTTTTCTTCCTGTTTATTCTCTCTGCCTGCCAGCCCCACCTATGCTTTTTTTTTTTTGTCTATCTATTGGCCAGTCAACTCTTTATTAGACCAATCAGGTGCCTTGGGCAGGCAAGGTGAAACAAATGCAATACATCTTTACATCATTAAACACACAGCCTTACATCATTAAACAAATGCAGCATAAACAAAAGTAACACACCTTTACACAGTTTAAGTAGTATTCTGCAGCATAAACAAATGTAACACACCTTTGCCCAGTTAAAATACTATTCTACAACAATGGAACTGTGGCAGGAGGGTAGAACAACATGAGGCATTGAGACCAGCATATGAAAGAAAGGCTGGAAGCCCCTCCCAACCCAATTGGACACATCGTACAGTGGGCCCCCAAAAGTGTGCAGTGTATACACATCCCAACCTGTTCATCCACGCACCACTGAGCCTTTGACCTTTCACCAGCTCTGGTCCACTTCCACCCGCAGAAGTACCTTTCTCTCTTAAGAAGTTATCTTTTCTATTATGGCAAACATGTATCGGCAAATCTTTGTTCAGAAACTTAAGAATGTTGCAATCTTACCATTTACCCTCCAGACCCTGGGCCATGTTTATCCTGTAACTGTATGGATACTGTAAGTACCAGTCATGTCCAAGTGTATATAGGGGTCTCTAACATAAGGCAGATGTCAGCCATGGCATTGCAGGTACTGTCGTTTGATACCAGAACAATGATATAAACAGCTGTAAGTCTCACTGTGCAGTAGTAAGATAGAGATATAAGGATGTAAAGTTCTTTTCCCAATGCTGCACATAAGTCAGAGACACAGAGATGCACACCCATGCCTCATTCTGCTTGATACAGAGCCACTGCTCTATCCAAAATGGTCTGCACAATTAAGAGGAAGTACGGAAGCAAAAATTCAAAGGCAAGTTCATCCAGAACTAAAGCACTTTCCTCTTCGGTCACTAAACTCTGACTGTACTGAGGCTGGAAGAGTTAACAAGAAAGTTATCCACAGTGTATTCCAGCCCGTTTCCTCCCCAGTCAAGGTCAAACACTGCTCAATTCTGCTCTCCAGCTATTTACAAACCTCTTTATCAGCACTAGTACTCTTCAAGTTCTGACATCTCTCTTTGGGACAGAAGTATTTATTTAATCAACAAGTACAGCTTGAGGAACATCGGGCTCTTATTCATGACTAAGTAATTAAAAACGGAAAACACATCACTGAGTGCCTAATATATGCAGGCATTAATTGGTTGAATTGGTGAATGTTTCCCCAGACTGCATTTGTTTCTTATGGATGGGTGCTGTGTTCCCATCCGTGCCTCCTGGCTTTTAGGATTTGTTAATTAGTGCTTTCCTAATCCCATTCAGAAAACTAGAGCAAGCCTTTGCCATTCCCCTTCCATAAATGGGTGGTCACCCAGATCAGGTCAGGCCGGCTCAGCCTACAATGGCATCCTTAATCAGCCAACGTGAAATCAGAATGAGGCAAAAATCCTGGCTTTTATCTCGCACTGTCTTTGGAGCTAATTAAAATGCAGGGGCTCTTCCTCCCGGTACAACCCTGCTGTTCTATACACTAATAGCCAACAAAAGGTGCCGAAAGCAATGGGCTGAATCATTGTTGAGATTTACAGTTCCTTAACGGCAACTGTTAAAAAAGATTTCTGCCTCTCCTTAGAGAGGTAGAGTCTATCACATTCTGATACAGTCTCACTGAAGAGATCTCCGGAATTCATGGTAAGAATCGCCCAGATTCAAAGTGGATTTTGTCCTTATAAAGGGAGGTCCATTTGTTGTTGTTGTTATTACTTATTTGACTTTGAAGACACTCACTCTACAAACCAAAGAGTTAAATATCACCGTGCTCTTTACAATATTTCCCCAGAGGGTGGTGGGGGCTGTCTGGAATCTCCGAGAGTCTGTTGGCATAATAAAGAAAAAGGTGGGAGGGGAAATGGAAAAACACACGTTATAGACAAAAAAGAAAAGGCACACACAGAATCAGCCACTTGAGCAACGTGGGATTAGACCCTTCCTAGTCATTTAGCCCACCAAAAGAAAATTTTAAATTAATAACCAACCTCAATTAAAAAAAAAAAAACAACAACTCCCTTCTCAGCTAGAGTAAGCTTTTGATCTTACTGTTTCCCTCCCTCGGGGTATTCCTTTATATTTATTAAAATGTACCTCGAGCATGTTACAAGTAAAACAATAATTTCCTATAGTTAAATACATGTACAAGCATATAATTTGAGGATACACTTGCCAAAGAACACCACATGTTCCAAACACATATACTAAATGAAATCCACATTATAATTATATTTAAAAATCAATACATTAAGGGAGGATTCAACACGTTTAAAGAGTTGCAGACTATAATTGTGAGAAAGTGACCTCTGTCTCTTACTCCCTCCCTTAGATCTTAGGATGCAGGACACCTGGGCAGGAGGTGGGGGTGATAACCAAGAGTCCTCTGTGCCCACCTTAAAAGCATAGGTACAAAAAGTCTTAAGAGGCTTTAGTCTCTGCTTGGCACCATGCCACACTGCCACAGTGATGTGTGATCCCTAAGAGGCACCAAGTGCAATGAAGAAGCTGCACATACAAACTCCAAAGCCTATCACACAGAGATGCTTATGTGCAATATGAGAATCAAGCACTCGTCCCGGGAGTGGGGGGGGCAGTTCACACTCAAAAGCTTAAATATCGGCACCAGATATCGGCACTGATAAAATCAGTTTCTTTATCTGTCACCTAGTATTCATTAAAAAAATAATAAAAGGCAAGCTGGATGGTGGTGGCGCACACCTTTAATCCCAACACTCAGGAGGCAGAGGCAGGCGGATCTCTGAGTTCTAGACCAACCTGGTATACAGAGTGAGTTCCAGGACAGCCAGGACTATGCAGAGAAAACCTGTCTCAAAATAAAAAACAACAAAAAAAATAGTACCAATTATTATTTACATGATAGAAAGACAAGTAATAAAAACATATCTTTTCAGATGGAAATCAGCTTCTTAGGAATTTTCCCCTAGTTGTTACATCTATCCAGTTTTATAAACCATCAAGACACTTCAGCCTAGGAGAGTGCATAACAATACACCCCTGGAAGAAGTAGCTAAAATTATCCCTCAAAAGAGATAATAATAAATAGGAAAAAATGATAATTGAGAATAAGCACTGAGTTTAAAAAGCATTAATTTAAACCTATAAACCACTTCTAACACCCAAACTATCATTCCTGACTAAGTTATCAAAGTCAGGTAATAACAACCCACTTACAGAAAACACACTGTACGTGCTATGTGCATTAACTCGTGTAATCCTGGCTGCCAGGTAAAAACCAGGTCCTCGTCTCATCCACCACAGGACTAGGAGAACTAGAGTACAAAGTATGCTAGAAATGCAACTTTCCCAGGCGCACATACCTTGTAATTAGGGACTGAGTTTGCACACTTAATCATAATGTCATTATATATAATTAGATAAATTATAGGATATTATAGTTTATTTTACTGTACTTTATACACCAGCAATGGTTGCTATTTATGAAAGGTCAGAAACTTTGTGTATTAAGCGTTACACTCAAATTATCGCATTGAAATCACTCACAAACCTGTCACCGTCACTCTCAGACACGACAGCCAAGCAAGCTTTCAAACAAGAGACATCTCACACTGGTCACATAAAACTCTACATTGCTAGATTAAACAGTAAGTTTCATCTTTTCTCTTTGTCTATGAACATGTTTTCTTAACGTTCATCATACTTTCGATGTTGGTTTGGTTTGGTTTTTGTTGCTGTTGTTGTTGTAGGCAGTTTTTTGTTTGTTTTGTTGTTGTCTTTTTTGTTTTGTTTTGTTTGCTTGTTTTGTTTTTGAGACAGGCCTTCTCTGTGTAGTACTGGCTGTCCTGGACTAACTCTGTGGAACAGGCTGGTCTAGAACTCAGAGATGCACCAGCCTCTGCCTCCCAAGAGCTGGGACTGAAGGTGTGCACCATTACCACCCTGCCAGCCTAACTCTTTTTAAGAGTACAATTTAGTTGTATTTAGTGTTCTAAAATAAATCTCCAGAAACTTTCTATCTTGCAAACCTGAAACACTATGCACACCAAACCATTGTGTGTCCTCCCTCTTACTGCAGTCAGAGTGACCATGTGTGTAATTTCACACATCCAAAATTGTACACATCATAAAAACGTAGCATGGCTAAGCGGTCAAGAGTACTTGCTGCTCTTCCAGAAGACCTGGGTTCAATTCCCAACACCCAGGTGGTAGCTCACAACTGTCTGTAACTCCAGTTCCAGGGGATCTGACACGTCACACCAATATACATAAAATAAAATTAAAAAAAAAACAAAGTAGCAACTAGATTTAAAACGGACTATAATCCTGTAATGTGCTACCTTTAAGTTTTAAAAATATCAGACAAGCTAACGGGAAAGTATTTATATATTGTAAGAGTACAGCATCTACTTGTACCACATTCCAGGGATAAGCACAGCTGTTCTTTGTATTTTTTGGTACTTGTAGCATCAAGACCATTTGGAAAAGTTTAATATACTAATACAGATTTCAGAATTAAGTGGCTGATGAAAAAATAGGCAAAATTGAAACTCAACAGTCTCGACAGGAGACTGTCCTCTTTTTCTTAGCCTCCCTTCCCCCAACACCAGTTTCCTAAGGAAACACAGAAACATTGTTAAATTACCACACAGGATCTTTGCCCATAGCTGCTCAAATGCAAATGTAAGGAACCCTGGGAGACATCCACCCTATGTCTCTCAAGACCAGAGGTGAGGTTGCTTGCTCCCAAGCCTGACCAAAAACCGTATCTTGCATTGGAACTGTCACAAGACCTAACTCAGACTCAGCAAAACAAAAGGAAGTGGGTTTATCAGAACTCACGAAGAGGTCTCTTTGGCAGCAAAAGAACAGTCCTTGACATTATAATGACTAATATGTTATTGTAAAACATCAGGCAATGAGCAAATCAGACTAGTGACCAATCTCAGCCATAATGTCAGCATGTGAGCTCTCAAAGAATGCATAGACAGCACCCACCAAATGCCGAACTGGAAAGCCCATAGGAGTGAGGATGTCCTTGAAAGTGGGAGAGACAGACAATTAAACAGAAAAACTGAAGGACAGTTGGCTCAGAATCATAATTGGTATTTTGTGAAGTGGAAGTATCAAAGTCAAGCGAGGCAAAAGAGAAGGGAACATGTAATGAGAGCCCAGGTGATCCACGAGTGATACCATACGTAATGATAAAGATACGAAGAGCCAAGGGATACATAAGCAAAAAGTTAAGTGATAGAATCTTGGTGCAAAATCCTTCTGTATACTTTACACATTTTCACTTTATTCCCCCCCAAAGCGCTAGGAGACCGGCAATGACGAGGCAGGGACAGCGAGCCATAGCTTACAGCCCCATTTTACAGAAGGGTGAGCTGAGGTTCACCAAGGAAGTGAACTGAGTCTTCTGTCTCCACAGCCTGTGACAGACATGTCATCCGACTAAGACAGCCCGGGAGGGCACTCCACGTTTGCTCGTGCTGGACTGCAGCTCAAGGTGGCCCAGAAGGCCGAGAGGAGCAGGGTCTGAGGCGGTGAAGCAGGTGAAAGAGGATGTTTCAGTAAGGATCGGGCTCACAAGAGAAAGACATACATATGTGACGAAGGCGGGAAATAATCAGGTCTTCCAGAGCCATCTTGTGAGCCGCTCTGCTCAGTCAGCCCGCTGAATGAAGATGTATGCCTATCTTCTCTGCTCCAGAAGTTTCTCCATAGTTGAATGAGAATAAGGAAAAAGGGCCATTTAAAACAGATGGGTGACAGATTAACCATACAGGTAATGACATCAATCTTTGCCCAATACAGTAGAAGACACTCGTGCCGAGGTCCCCAGTATTCAGACTGGGACAGGAAGATTACATAAATTATAGGCCAGTCTAGGCTCCTGAATGAACTGAGAGCCAATCTAGCCTAAGTAAGATCGGGTTTCAAAATAAAAAAAAATTAAATGTTAAAGTGGGTGTGAGATGGAATGGGAAGTCACTTTATTTCACGTCAGGATTTCTCGGCCCTGGTGTTCTTGACATTTCAGGCAAGAGCATTCTATATGAGGAAGAGCCATGCTAGGCATTATGCCACACTGACCTCTCCTTACCAGCTGCCAGCCAGTATCACTGTTACCATAACCAAAATTACCAAATGCCGCAGGGCAGCTGTCTCAGACATACTTATGGGTTTTGTTTTGTTTATTGTTGTTAATTATTACTTTATGGGGGCAATCAGAAGATATACAGATGGCAGCAAAGGGAATCCAGAGTAATCCTTAAGAAATCCACGCTGTTGAGACATTGCAGGTGCTCTGCCTAGTCAAGTACCAGCTCCAGAAATTTAGTATTGAAGTTAGGGGGTGATGGAACGTCAAATAGAGAAAGAGGGACTGCAGATCCCAAACCGAAGCTTAAACCAACAACATGAAATTACTGATCATCACAAGAAAATACATTAGGGGGAAAAGCATTAAAAGAAAGAGTTTACAGCATCCCATCATTTCCAAAGCCATAAGGAGATTGAAGAGGGTAATCTGAGACAGGAGTTCACCGAAAGGGCCAAGAAAATGAGAACCCAGATGACGCTTTTGCTTGGAGCCAAAAGGGAAAGGTTGGCTATCTTAACAAAAGGGTTGCAGAGAGAGATTTCAGGCCACCACCTCGCCATTTGGTGCCCCAGAGGAGCCACCCTGATTTACAATAATGGGATGAAGGAGGGAAGGCACAGTCTAGCATATTGGGTCACTAGCAATGATTCTCAGCATAGATTCTACTTTCCCAGCCATGTTCTGTAAGAAGAAAGAGAGTCAAGCTCACCCCTCCTGAGTTTTGGGTGCTAACCAGTCAACCATACTGGCCAGATCCTGTCTCTGCAGTTGCTTTGTAATATACACTATTCACCCAGCCCGGCGTCTTCAATGACAGCTATTCATTGCTGTGTCCCAAGCTGATCAAATGGGAGCCAGAGTGATGGTTCAACACTACTTGTCCTTACTGCACTGGCAGACAATGTTTCCTTCTCATCAGTCGGGCGCACAAAGTCTTCTGTTAGACTGTTAATGGAGTCTCCTCCAAATGGAACATAGGGAAACATTCTCATGGCCAGAACAGGTACTGAAGGCAGCTACTTGTTCAGCCAAAATCCTGGTCTTTTTCAACACAGGGAGTCTTGGCTTAACAATAGGAAGCAGAGGGAGAAAAGCTTCTTTTTGCCCCTATTCTAAACATCCCTTAGTCTTCCTCAGAATCAAAGCCGCTAATTATGCCAGGCAGGCAGAATGAGGAGCAGTGGTTTTGTGATCCCAGCTATTGTTCCAAGGGCTGAGATCACCAATGCATTTTCCTAGGTAAGAAAGCATTTGAAGGGGCAAAGTCTGAGTGCTTATTATCTCTTTGTGTGCTTAAACAGTGCCTATTTACAAACTTTTCAGCAGTGAGTAAAAACATTTACTGGCAATAAAACACTGCTGTGCTCAGTGTGTTAACCTCTTCCCCCAAAACATGACCAAGTACTCCAAGGTTTCTAGAAAGGAGGGGGGGCTGCTTTTATTTTCTTGTCACAAATACAGAATGAAGACAAAGGAAGGAAAGATTATTACAAATACTTCTCTCAAAAATAACTCCTTGCGTCTATATATACTGCAAAATTAAGCAATGCTATACAGTCCTTTATAACCACAACAAAACAAATAGTGACAATCTATCCCAGCAGGTGGGGAGGACTTCCACACATCACGGAATTATGCTGGCAATGAAATTCAAGACATACTAATCAAGGAAAATAGCATTTGGGTGATCCTGTGGCCTCTGGAGGAGAGGGGCTAGCCTTTCTTTAGATAAATGCTTTTGTGTTTATGTTATTTTTTTTTCCTAAGAAGACATGAGGCTTAAAATATTCCAGTTATCTCTGGACCTCGTCTTCATGACGCTCCTTAAAACAAAATCTATTATAAAATATAAAGCTCTCCAATCTCAATCACTAAGGACATACAACTGTAACCAACTTGAAATAGTGAAGGAATTGTCAGTTGTGTTCTACACTCTGTGCGTCTGCATTTTCTGGTAAATAAACAGTGTGCTGTCTTCTCCAGCATCAAGGACACTGAAATAAATCTTGGGGAATGTTTGTGAATATGCAAATAACTCTTCTTTTCTTCCCAGAGTAACATAGGAAGTCTGGTTCTCTTTCAATGTTTCTCATATCTCACTGAGAGAATTCTAAATGTTTCTCTGTAATTCTCTTGTCAGAGTTTTCATTGCAATTAAACAGAGTTTTGAACTAAAAAAAAAAACCAGCATATTTACAAAGTATGGCTTCTTTGATCTGAAGCAGACTCTTCCAGATGATTTAAGTTTGAGAAGGTGTTTAGAGTAAGCCAAAACTGAAGCACCTGTCAAGGAGAGAGAGAGAGAGAGAGAGAGAGAGAGAGAGAGAGAGAGAGAGAGAGAGAGAGAGAGAGAGAGAAAGAGAGAGAGAGAGATCTTGTCTAACTTCCACACTGTAATCCTGAAGCCTGGAGTAGGTCTGTGGTCTAGCATTTCTCTTATGGGACACACTGGATTGCGTTTATCTCCAGAGACCTTTTATCCCCACCTGCTGGAAGCAAGAAACATAACTGGGTCCGAGATAATCAATGCTGGATTTCAGTTTAAAAAAAAACAAAAAACAAAAAACAACTGTATCTCCATGAATTAGATTGAAAATGGCCCGTGTCACCTCTATCATTGGAGCGGTATGTCTGTCACTGAATTATTAACAGCCCTACACCTTCTGCCTTGTAATTGTTGCTGGTTTATTCTGTTCTTCCTGGGTTTTGAAGCTGACCATTACACTTCAAGTTAACTGTTTTGCAAACAAACTGACTTGAGATACAAGATGCATGAACAGCTGTGGTGTTTTCTGGCCATTGGGAAAGAAATCTGCATGATCTTGCATCACATAATTTGAATTATGAGGAATATAACATAAATTATTTATCATATACAGAGAAAATGGCTTCCAGAATCAAAAGATATTAATTCTTCCTACCAGAGGACTAAAGCTTTTCCTTGAGGAAGAAAATGTCTCTGCCTGCTGTAGCATGGAACACTGAGTTCTAGCAGCCTCAGGGGCTACTGAAACAGAAACAGCTGCCCTGTGTCCACCTTCTGCTGAATAAATTGATCCTCATTGTTGATTGTCCCCTAATTCACTTAAAAAAATATGTAGCTCTGAAGAGAGAAACAGCCATTTTTGTGGGAATCACTGTTTAAATTCAACATACAAATGATTGTTCTTTCAAGTGGTTTAAATATAACTGGATACAATAAATAATTTAGAAGAGCCCTAAGAAAAACTAAAGAAAGTAAAAATAATATCCACAATGGGCATAAAAACAAGGCATCTGGTTGCTGGTTAAACAATTTTATGCCTCCTTAGTGATTAATGATAGCAGTAACCATAGTAGAAAAAAGGAAAAAAAGGAATTACCTGCCAATATTAGCTCTTCTTTCACGCTAAAAAAATATTTTTTATAATTTTTATATAATACACTAGATTTCGCACCGAAAAACTTGCTCTTTAAATCTTTATCATTTTGTAGTATGTACTTAAGAGTGTGGCCCTGCCACAGTTCCAACACAGATAAGCCTATGTTTTCCTGGATTACAGACTGTGGCAAATCCATCCATTCTCTTTGTAAGGTAAAGTAAGTAAAAGTAAAAAGGAGTTAGTCATGATATCACTTAGAACTAAAAAGGAAGTAGAATTATATTCTTCTCAATATGTTTATTGAATGGTTATTTACAAATTCTATGATTATGGGAATCAGAAACACTAAGTATGTAGTTGAAATGTAAGTACACTTTAAGTGGCTTTTGTAGGGCAGGAAAGGTGGCTCAGGGGGTAAAGATGCTTACCTTCAAGACTAAAAGCCTGAGCTGGATCCTTGTGACCCACAAGGCAGGACAGAACCAACTCCCAGAAGTCGTCCTTTGACATCTACACATTTGCCTTATCCCACATGCATAGATGCACACATGCACACATAACATAAAATTTTAAAAAAATAATAAAAATATAATTTAAAAATTTTAATTGCCTTTACAACAGGAATTACCTAGCTAATAAATCACTGTGAAAACATTAACATGCTATTCCAACCATGTCAATCATTACGCTATAACCTACATTTTGATATATCAATATTAGCAAACTGTGCATATTTGTAATTAGGATATCAAATCCAGGTCATGTATAAAGAAGTTCCTGAAATTGAAGTACAGAAGTAATGAAACTGTCCTGAAATAGAAAACTGTGAGAGTTTGCGGTGGGCACCACTGATGAACAAAAGATATTAGGCTTTTGGAGGAAGGAACAGAAGTAGAAACGTGTTCAGGAATTAAACAGAGGTACAGGGTGGTTCCAGAAACAGGAGGAATTAAACAGAGGTACAGAAGAGGTTCCAGAAAAGGCAGAAGCCCATCAAAGCAGCCTTAGAAATCAAGATCCAAAGTCAACAGGAATTCCAGAAGATGGATGTGAAAAGAAATTGAGAGAGGATTAATTGACGGTCTGTAGAAAGGCAATTATTTTTACTTGTCAAGCCATCTTCCCCAAACGAATGCAAACCCAGGCAGTTGGGATTACCTACAACAAAACAGCTGAGTCTTTTCTAGAAAACTTAAACAAAATGCCAGGTGAACCCGAGTACAGCCTCATTCTCTCATGTGCGTGATCCCACAGCCCCACAGTTAGCGTCCTTGCTACTTTGCTAATCCAAACACTAAAGCGCCACATTTGTTTATCTAACAGAGCATTCCAAATGAGAATTCTACAGAGGAACTAACTGTAACACAGAGAGAGGATTTACATAGACTACACACTCCATTTTCCTATGGGATCTACAGATACATGAAAGAAAGAAAACCAAAAGGCCTCAGAATAGAATAGAAAGACCAATTTGAAGAAACTACAAACTGACACCAAAAGAAATGGAGATTTAGTATCATCAAAGAAATCAGGAACTAGCACACTGATTAGACACAGAAATAGGAAGGAGCGGACAGTCCCTGACTCGGGATGATTCAACTGGGATGGAAAGCCATTCACCTCTGCTGGAGCCCATGCTTTCAGTTTTGAATTTCTACCTTATCTTGAAGGGTTTGTTACCCAGTAGGAAACTCAAATACTAGGCAACAACAGAGAACAGGTACTCAAGTCCTCCAAACAATCCTGAGTAAGCCGGCGAAGCATCATGATGTATGAGGTTAAATGGACGGACTGCAGTTCATACTTAGAACACTTTTAATTTACAATGGAGTTAGCAGGATGTAGTCCCATCTAAGTTCAATATAGGCATACCTAAATTACTATGAGGTAAAATAAAATAAAACACTAATGAATAACAGAAGCATGGCTATAAAATTCAAAATTTTAATTTGCTGCTAAAAATAAAAATGAAAATCTTAGCAAGCTACCCCAGAAAATATTTCAGACTGGAAAGACAATGATAAAATTATCTGAGTAATGTTCACTCTAACTGTTAAAATTGAATGCATTTGAACTAGAAGATAATGGGAACCATTCCTACCTAGTGTTTCTCATATTGTTCAAGTGTCTAGCTTTCTTAAACACATTTCAGGCAAAAGGGATTCCCTCCTGGAATCAAGCTAAGCTAATCTAGCTAAGCCAATCTCTGCATATCATTTCCCAATCCATTAATTACTCCAGGGTGGTGTTTATCTGCAGTCTAACTAGACTGATGGTAACGACTTCTACTGAACTAAAAAAAATATTTCCTCAAATACAAAATATATTCTCATAATTACTAAACATAAAACAAGGCTCCATGGTTATTAGTAGAGCCCATATCTCCAAAACAGGGGGAAACAGCCCAAACTTGAACCCTGCACAGAAAAAAACTTGATCATTTCACTGAGTCTTTTATGTTGTACGGATGTCTTTATCTACAACATAATTCATTGGCTTGCTGCTCAAAGCAGAGTAAGTGAAGGTTTACTGTGATGTCACAACAGACACTGAGAATTCCCCAGCAGCCACAGAAGTAAACATAAGGACCCTTGGCACTGCAGTCTGAGCCAATTGCATTTCTAACTTCAAAGTAAAGACTAGGACAGACTGATACAAGTGACTCGGGTGGCCTTAGCCAAGGTCTACAAATGTAATGTGATCTTAGGAAAAGATCTCACTCCAGAATACAGGGAATTCAAGCAACTTTGTGTCCTTCTAGTGTTTCCAGAGCAACCAAAGTCTTGTTCAAGGAAATTTCTGAAGTAAATCAGATTTGTCTCTTTTACCAGGAACAAAAGCAACAATGAGGTCTCAGGTGCATGCCAAGACTTGCGTTGGAGGTGATAGTACACATGTCTTTCTAGTTTGCCAGAGTGCCAGAAAAGCTGCATGTATTTCATCTGAGTTATTTCACAATCCTGAACAAGAACTTTCTCAATTCCTCTACAGTCTTTCTCACTATTGGGCCCCCTCCCCTATTCACACCCATCCAAGTAAATAAACTCTGAACACAAAAAAACTAAAGGCAAAGCTCAAAATTCAAAAGCAAATCCCAACAGAGACATGTTCCACAACAGCCTAGTAAAAGGTGATACAACAATAACAGTTTAGAGGTTAATATTCTCAGAGATTCATGTGTGTGTAGAGGTGCATGTATATGTACAGAGGTGCATGTGTGTGTAGAGGTGTATGTATGTGTAGAGGTGCATATGCATGTAGAGGTGCATGTGTGTATAGAGGTGCAGGTGTGTGCAAAACTGCATTTGTGTGTAGAGGTGCACATGTGTGTAGAGGTGCATGTGTGTGTAGAGGTGCGTGTGTGTAGAGGTGCGTGTATGTGTAGAGGTGCATGTGTGTGTAGAGGTGCGTGTGTGTGTAGAGGTGCATGTGTGTGTAGAGGTGCATATGTGTGTAGAGGTGCATGTGTGTGTAGAGGTGCATATGTGTGTAGAGGTGCATGTGTGTGTAGAGGTGCATATGTGTGTAGAGGTGCATGTGTGTGTAGAGGTGCATATGTGTGTAGAGGTGCATGTGTGTGCAAAACTGCATATGTGTGTAGAGGTGCATATGTGTGTAGAGGTACATGTGTGTATAGAGGTGCATGTGTGTGCAAAACTGCATGTGTGTAGAGGTGCATGCGTGTGCAAAACTGCATATGTGTGTAGAGGTGCATATATGTGTAGAGGTGCATGTGTGTGTAGAGGTGCGTATGTGTGTGTAGAGGTGAGTGTGTGTAGAAGTGCATGTGTGTGTGTGTAGAGGTGCGTGTGTGTGCAGAGATGCATGTGTGTAGAGGTGCATGTGTGCATTCAGGCATATGCACACAAAATGCTTATAAGGGAAAAAACAGAGATCTAATTAATCACACTCAAGTCCTAAATAAACACCATTAACAAAACATTTTCCTTCTCATAATTTTAAATTTTTGAATGTCAGGTTGATTTAGGCAGCAACATAAAGGTCTTAAAGCCTGCATTTAAATACCATTTAACTGAAGTTGGAGGAGAGGTGCAATATATTTATATGTGTAGCGGAACACAGTCAAATCGTCCTAGACTTATTAGGGCACACCAATGTTGACACAAGGCTAAGTGCAGAGCCTTGCCCTTTGCATTTCCGCCCTGACCTTGGACTAGATTTGCTCATCTCCCCCAACCTTTCCAACTTGAAAGATGCCAGAAAGGCCTGCTGGAGAAAGAATCAGTTTACCCAAAGGAAAGTTATTTACTTTGAATGTCATTGCAAATCCTCTGTGGGTTGTTGAGATTTGCTTTGTTGTTCCCACCCCACTTTGGGGTGGGGCTCCAAATCATCACCTGTATCTATTCTACATCAGTGAAAGCACACTGTTTCCTAAGATCTTTAAAGTTTACATCAAAATGATGTTTTGCCACCAAATCTTGTCACATCAGGACCAAAATGCAATCAAAGCAAAGCTATTTTTCCAAGAGCATAAAATAGTAAAGAAGAAAAGAGTATACAATTTGTTAAACAGATATCAAAATTTTCTCAATAGTTAGAATGTTGAATTCTAGTTCCAGGTTCAACCCTGGTGTCCATGACTAGCTTCAATAAGTCTGGTCATTTAAATAAACTTAGTCTATACAGAATCAGACTTCACTTCTTTGCTTTTATGATCAAGGTAGATGCTAAACATGACTTTAAAAGGAAGCTTTGGAACTGGAGATGGATGAGTGTGTATAGTACTTGGCCCACAAGTGTGAAGACCAGTGTTGGATCCCCAGAAGTCATGTAAATACTAGGCAGGCATGGTATCCCACCTGCAACCCAGTGCTCAGGAGGCAGAGACAGGGGATCCCTAGAGAAGGTTGGCTCTCTAAACTAGCAGAAATGTCAAACTTTGTGTTCAAGTGACAAATCCTGGGTCAATAAGAAAATAACAGGATACCCAAGAAGAACCCCAGTGAGGGCCCAGTATTGATGATGTAGCAAAAACCAGAGGCCTCAAACCAGACCAACAACTCAATGCAATGAACATTTGCAAGAAACAATATTTAGACTACAGGGATGTGTCCCGCTATAGCTTCCACAATGAGAGTTTTCTTTTCTTTTTTTTTTCTTTTAAATTTTATCTTGTTTTATCCCCAGGGTTTGAAGGGGAAGGGTTGGAAGGGTAGAGGGCAGATAGGAAGGGACTAGAAAATTAGTGTAATCAAAATGAGAAATCCACTAAGAATTGATAAAAGGTCAAATTTGAAGGAAAAAACAAAGGAAGAGAACAATTGAGTATGACATTAGACATCAACCTCTAGCCTAAACACACACACACACAACACACGCACACACACACACGCACACACACAAGATTTAGTCTTACACTCCAACCTATACCTTAGTCATAAGCAGCCCTATGTTTCAAACTCTATTCCTTGGCTGAGATCTAGTCTCCATGACTTGAAGCCAACCATTGGAAAGGAAAAGACTATATCAAATTACCCAAGTACTTAGCAGGAAAACAGAGAGTTTAGAAAGCATCTGGGGGGAGCTGGATCTATCAAAAACACTCAGTGGAGAGGAAAAAGGGCCATTTTCCCCCTAAGACTATGTGACTATGTTTTATTGAGGTGAACTGACTTCTCGATGTAAAAGGTGGTAGATCTGCTGATGCCATTTGCTGGGATACTCTTATCTCAACAGCGGGCATGCCATTCGAGGGTCTAAAGTTTCTAAGTCGGCTCAGCGTTAAACAGGGCTTTGAAAAGAAAGTTCAATTTGAAATACTGAGTAAATGGGTTCACACAGCATGAAGTTTATTGTAGCCCAACCTAATTTTCACATTTTTCCTCTCTATAACAAGCAAGTCATTTGTCCCCTGTATTCATAATGGAAAGAAAACAAGAGTTTCTTTGTTTGTGTACAGTAACTAGAGGCTGAAAAAGTGGAGCAGTCAAGCTTCACTATACTCTCACCTTTAAACCTTAACCTGACTTGTAACAATATTTGCAGCCTCTAAAATTACACTGGTTGAACCCAGACGGAGTTAATCACCCTTCACTGTCTCAGTGAAAAGTATAATGACCTACCATTTAATGTGAAGCCATTAAAATGCTAGAGGGGGCAAGAATTCACATGGTGTGTTTATAAATACCTCGCAGACATGAATCCATACATTCAACCTACCAGGACACTTTTCATATGGCATTTGTTTAGACAGCCAGATGGAAAATAATGACTGTTGTACACACAGGCCAGAAGGGTCTGCTCTGTTAGCTGATGCACTCACTTTATCCTTTTAGTACTGACATAAATTAATCCTAACAAATTCCATCTGCACCAGAACAAAGAAAAACCCAAATCAAAGTGGAATAATTAATGATATTCTTTCCTTTCCTTAACTACCATGACTTCCCAAACAGGGCAAATGCAGAAGGTCCCAGATTTCTACCTTCAAAGTATCACCGAAATCCTTCCTCAGTTCTGCTGCATCACAGAAATCCAAAGGGCCTGGTTCTTCTCAGCAGTGCGGCCTGTGCTCCGGGAGGGGGCCCGTCATGCTGGCACGGAGGAAGAGCCTGAACACGCAATGCATGGAGCCTGGATCCCTTTTCTCTATGGCCGATACCACCTCAAACTAGGTCTCCACTGACTCCTTCAACAGCAGCCCCTTCTGTGTTCATCTCTTCTTCGCTCCTGCCTGTGTAGGGCATCCATCCTTCTCGAGCATTGGAAGCGGACTCTTCAGTTTTGAAGCTAAGTCATGTGATTCCTTTCCTTAATTATTTTGGTGGTTCTCTTGAAATTAAAGTTTCTACTAGGTCCTTCAAGTTTTAAAACTAGAGACTTGTCAAACTATAGATCTCTATAACGAAGTATATGACTACCATAGGCCAGATGTTAGGAAACAGGCAAAAAACAACATGAGGGTGGAATTCTGGCACACAGGCACAGGGTGGCAGAAAGAAGGAACATCAGTCTACCTCCAAGTGACAGGCCACATGATGGGGAGATATATATATATATATATATCGGGCCATCTAAATATTTGAAAGAAGTTAAAAGTTTGGACTTTTGTTTTGAGAAATCTCAAATCTTTATTTTGCTTAATATAAAAAAGCATGTGTAAGATGTGCATGGATATGTGCCTGTGTGTTAGTGTCTGTGGACATAGCAGGGAGTGTGCAAGCACAGCTCTGAGCATTCACATGGTCCAGAGGCTGATGTCAGGTGTCTCCCATGCTTTCCCTGCTGTATTGAGACAGCGTCTCTCCCACCAGCGCAGATCTTGCCAGTTTAGTTAGTCTAGCTACACAGCTTGCTCCAGTGGTACCCTGTCTCCGCCTCTTGAGTAAGTACTGATACTCTGGATGCACATGCTCACCCGCTAAGCATGTGTACGACTACTGGGGGTTCGCCCTTGAGTCCTCTGGATGCAGTAGTTTACCAACTGACCATCTCCCCAGTCCCATGGCCCGAAATTTTCAAAACGATGAAAAATAAATATCTAATGTACGGACTGGCATAGGAAAGACAAGGTGCGATGTAATTTCTCCCAAAAATCTCGTTTCATCTCCAAATATGTGGATCTATTGTTTTTGCACTTTCCCCATCTACTCACCTTTCCTTCCTTCCTTCTTTCCTTCCTTCCTTCCTTTCTTTCTTTTTTGAATTTGGTTTTTGAAAACCTGTTTTCTCTGTGTAACTCTGGCTGGCTTGGAACTCCTTCTATAGTCCAGGCTGGCCTCAAACTCAGAGAAGTGCCTGCCTATACTGGGATCACAGGCATGCAGCAACATCGTCTCACTTGGTGTCTCTTTGCGAGTATTGTCCCCAAGAAGGGATTTGTGGAATGCACAAATGGAAGTAAAATGTAGACCACAATTTTGGTGATAGGGGGGCGGAAATCTCAAGCCTTTAATCCCAGCACTTGGGAGACAGAAACAGGCAGATCTCTGTGAGTTCAAAGATAGTGTGGTCAATAGAGGGGGTTCTAGGACTGTCAAGGGCTGTTACACAGAGAAACCCTGCCTCACAGCCTCAATAATGGCAGACAGACATGACACTGTCAACCTCTTTAAAGGATACATGTCCTTGTGTTATTTTATATTTTATTTTCCCACCCCCACCCTATTTCTCATCAGGTTGACTCTATGTGAGGTGTGTCCTTTGAGGAGGATCACAGTGCCATGTCTGTCTATCATTATTGAGGCTGTGAGGCAGGCTAAGGAAGATACTGAGCATCCTACAGAGCATCCTACTCAAAGATTCTCTCAGTACAAAGCACCATCAGGACCAAGCTTGGCAAATCCTTATGATAAGGTCCTCTCCTTCCTCCCACAAACTTTGGTTAAAGAAAGAACAGCTACGTTGTTTCTATTTTCTGTCTGGTAGGGAACAGTTCTAAATTCGTTCCTCACCATGGCTGTGAAGTGAGAAACTGATCCATTCCTCTCCGATAATCAGCAAATAAGCTCCAGTAGACAGTAGAATTCTTTTCGCTGTTGTGTTAACTCTTGTTTGTCCATTTGTCCATTTGAAGGCACCAGTAAATAACCTAGTAACAATAATTAACTATCTTTGATTTGCATTAGCTATAACACTGAATGTTTGCTCAGTAACTGGAGCATCCACCAAGGCTGGAATATGAGATATTCTGTTGGGTTCTAGATATCTCTCCTCATCCTAAAAACTATTCAAAATCTAGCAAAGGAAACAAAAAAAATCACAAAATGCACTGCATTATCACTGGGTACCATCTCAAACTGTACACATGCACACATACTATAGTGTTACACGAAAGGTCTGATTCAGCAGAACTTCTAAATTGGGGAGCTAGGACAGAGGGCATGAGAGACAAATGTGTTCCTGTAGATGAAGACCGACCTGTCTGGTGTGTGCTGAGTGGCGGTTAGGCAAAGAAGCCAAGGGGAGAAACAGCATTACAGACGGTGACACCTGAGGTGCAGCAGAGTGCCAATGCTTTTGGACTGTTGCAATCAGGTAAAGGCCACTGCAGCTGGGTGCGGAACAGATGCAGGCCAATGCACAGACACCGGGAAATTTCTGTCTTAGTATGCATTCACCAGACTTCTTTTGGAGCACTCTGAGATTCCCCGAATCTCTAATTTTATTCCAGGTATTGCTTAAACAGTGACTACTCAGCAGGTAGTTGCATATTTGAAATATATTGAAACTGGCTCCATGCTCCTTGGTGTTTTCTTCTAAATCAATAGCACTTCACTGAAATGGCAATATACTTAGCAAAGAGCAAACTTGTTCCAAGCTGAAGTGGATGCAACTAAAACAGACTCAGAAATGACCATTTCCTTTAATTTTCTCTTCCTTAACAAGACCTCTAATCTTAAACACAGACATTATAGTAATTCAAGTAGAAATAATAAAGCAAGTGGGGAGAGCTCGCTTTTATTCAAGGCTTACTTGCTCCCTTTACTCCCAAGCTTCTCATTAGAGCAACTTCTCTTAGCCCTTATGCTAGGGTTACTTCCAAAGCCACATCTATGAATCAATGATTCAGAAGCATTTCCGGTACTTTCAAGTACTGCGGACACAATCCATAGTGCTTTCTCTGTACATGGTCCCTCTTGTATTCCTCAACTGCTACTCTGAGGGCCCAAATGTCTTTCTCTTGCACAAATCCTATTCCAGCTACATCTCTTCGTTTAACCATCCGAAGTCTTCATCTTTCCTTCTTCCTTCATCCCTAGTGTCTTTACTCTCCATCTCTTCCCTTCATTATCTAAAGAGTCTGAACCAGACTGATGGATGGGAAGTCTTTCTATAGTCCACTCAAACAAACATTATCTTCACCACCTAAAAACTAAAACCATAATGTTTTTCCTTCACCACACAGTGAAATTCAGTCTGGTTAACTTGGAGCAAGAAACCCGTCATACTCTGCCCAGTATTTTGGTGAGAAATATTTTCATAGGCACCAGATCTGTTAACTTTACTCATCCCTAAGGACAAGCAGGAATTTGGCTGTAGGACCTCCAAGGATACATACTTAAATCCAAGGATGTGCAAGCTGTTTTGTTTTATTGTTTTGTTTTTGTCTTTGTTTTGTTTTCTGTTTTTGTTTTTTTGTTTGTTTTTTGTTTTTGGTTTTTTTTTTTTTTTTTTGAGACAGGGATTCTCTGTGTATCTCTAGTTGTACTAGAACCCACTCTGTAGACCAGGCTGGCCTTGAACTCACAGAAATCCAACTGCCTCTGACTCTCTGAGTGCTGGGATTAAAGGCGTGCACCACCATCACCTGGCTTGTGCAAGTTGTTTTTAACACATGTATATTTCTATGTGTCCTCAAACATCCTTGGCCATAGTTTAAATTCTCTGAATTACTTGCACTACCAAATGCAATGCAAAGAGTGGTTATACTATTTTATTTTAGAAATAATGACAAAGAAAATAAGCCTGCTGGTGAATATGAAATTTGTTTTCCAAATATTTCAATCCATTGCTGGTGAAGCTGTGAGTATGTAATACATAATCCCAAGATGATTCTGATTCCACCAACACGATTCCTTTTCTCTATGCTCTAATATTTTTCTTTCCTTTACTCCCTTGGTTAACAGGAAGACTAGGAGGAAGGTTGTTTTCCAATATTATTTAATTGGTTACCATGTTCCTTTTCCTTGGAAAAAATCATATTCTCTTTTTGAACATTCAGATTTCATTGTGTCCGTCCTGCTGTGATGATTCATATACCTCCTATGAGTATCAGATGAAACAACACAAACCTTGAGTGGAGTAACCATAGCTAAATTTGCTTCTATATTAGCAAAGCCTCAACAGCTCTTAGCTAGGGCAGGTAACTAGTGAAAAGTCATTTTGAATGGTAAATATTCTAAAGAATTTAAACATTAGCACTTTGAGGGCTGAGAGATGGCTCAGCACAGATGTGCATCCTAGGCCAGTCTGATCTTAGAATCCATGTTAAGGTAAAAGAAAACTAACTCCAAGGGCTGGAGAGATGGCTCAGAGGTTAAGATCACTGACTGATCTTCCAAAGGTCCTGAGTTCAATTCCCAGCAACCACATGGTGGCTGACAACCAACTGTAATGAGATCTGATGCCCTCTTCTGGCCTGCAGGTGTACATGCAGGCAGAATACTATATACATAAGAAATAATAAAGAAAACATTAAAAAAAAATGAAAACTAACTCCATAAAGCTGTTGTCTGAACTCTGCACATATGTCATTTCAAATTGTGTGTGTGTGCATGCACACACACACACACACACACATACTAAGTTAAATAAATTTTACAACTGCATTTTTAATGAAGAAAATATTGAACAGGCCTCATTCTATTTATAAGTCAGATTTAGTAAACTACCAAGCAAGCATTTTAATTAATTTTAAAAGTAACTTGGAAGTGCTCAAATTCTCTAGATGTATCTGTGTCTTCAATAGAACTTAACACTTTAGGTCCCAAAAAGAAACTATAAAATATTTAAATGTGTCTCATTAACATCCACACTAACCCAAACACTATGTGTTCGAGTTCTTTTTCTAAACGCATTACCATGAAGGATTGTTAGATTATTGTTAAATATAGGCTTACTCTATTTGATTTGGGAGTAATGGAAAATGTATTGTTTTCTATCTTTTTAAACGATTTACTTTTTATATTTTTTTCTGTGCTTTGTTGTTTTGCCTGCACATATGTCAGTGTAAGGGTGTCAGATCTCCTAGAACTGCGTTGCAGAAAGTTGTGAGCTGCCATGTGGGTGCTGGGAATTAAACCCAAGTCCTCTGGAAGAGCAGCCAGTGCTCTTAACCACTAAGCCATCCCTTCAGCTCTGCCTTGTTTTTCTGTTAGATGCAGTTTTTATTTAGGAACATTGAAAGCATCAGTTTGGAAACATAATTGTTGTCACTGGGAGTGTCCAAGATACAGGAAGGCAGAGAAAGCTTCCTTAACTGAGTAACCGGGCACACTCCTAGAAAACCAAGATAGGCTTAGGGAGAGCACTGACCTGAGACCAAACAAACAACACATAGGCTCATGTGTCCCAAACAGATAAGTAACATCACTATAGAACAGAATGCTAGCTTGGTCATGAAATCAAAATCTGTAATTTTCTCTCCCTTCTTCAATTTCACCTCGGGTGACTGTTACCAGATATTACTTCAGGACCATGCAAGTAAAACTGCTTTAATATCCTCCTGCTTTCCTGGAAAACACATTCACACAAAAGGTATAAAATAAGAACTAATACACATATGCATATTATATACATATGCATATTCCAGGGAAATTTTGTACACAGTGTGAACTGCACTATAACTAAGGGGTAGCAGGATGACCTAGGATGTTGGAGACGCAACACCATTAAACAAATAAACAAAAACATCCATTTGCTCTCTTTTGAATGGACACTATTCCTTCTTTGAACAGTCTAGTCAGTAGTTTAATTTACAACTACTCTCATTAATAATCACATAATATAATGATATCTTATTAAAACAAAACCAATTGTCCTATATTAGGCTTCAGTACCTCAATTTAGGACTCCAGGAAGTCAGTCCTACCTATATCTACTTTTGAACAGAAACTCTGACTAATCACTGAATGTTTTTTAATGGAGAAACACTGTATATGCCTCTTTCTGTTTATCTTCTCCCACCTGAGAGATAAGAAAACAAGGTCTAGAAAAGTTAAGTCATACCATGAAGTTCACACAGCTTGTTAGTGATAAGGCCAACACTACAGCGAGCCACACACAAACGGGGACAATGACTTAGCAAACTAATGAGTCACCCTATTAATCTATCATCAACACGGAATTTCTCAATCTGTGCCAAGGGCTCATTTAAACAGCATGTTCTTGAATCACATTTCCAATACCACTAATTTACCTATGGATTGTGAAGGTAATGGTTAGGTCATAAAAAGGGGGAGCTGGGTATATATCTCCTGGATTCACAGAACATTGTCAATACTATGGGCAGTATTCTAGTCTACCTCCTTTGGACCTTCTCTTTCTAGGGCTTGCCCCCCATATTACCCCAGGATCCAGAAGGACTTCATTTCTCTTTAGGGCCCAACACACACACACACACACACACACACACACACACACACACACACCACACACACACACACACACACACCCTGAGCTCCAAATGAGGATACTTAATCTGATTAAAATAATTCACAGTAAATTGCAAATCTCTTAATCCTCTTAGAAGCATTAACATTTTTTTTAAATTGGAGGTGGGGTAGAAAGGAAACTTGATACAGTCTTAATTGCTGGTATTTTCATACTCAGTATAAACAATATTATATTTTCTTTATTTGTGTAGAAATGGCTATCACGTTGGCATGGCAGTGTGCCCAGGAATCCATCTGTCTCTGACCTGTCAAATGAACCTGGAAGAACCTGGAATTTTCTGTTAAAGATGTTCACACTTTTCCCACCTGGCTTGTTTGTTGTCTTCAGCCTCTAGGGGGCTGACCATGAGGATATTACCTAACAGCTGTTTTTAAGGCTGGATGTAGTCCAAAGGGTCCTTACTGGTAAAGACCAAGGAGGAATATCTTTCAAAAGATTTGGCAAAGATTCTCAATAGTGATAAACTATTCAACATTTCACACTTAACTACACACTCAAATGAGTCAATCCAATTCTAAGCACTTTACATATGCTAATGTATTTCATTTGCACAGGATTTTTATCAAGTAACTGCCTACTTACCTCCACCCTACTAATAAGGAAACAGTAGTGTGGTAAAGCCTACTGACTATTCAGTAGATTGTACCATTAAACCCTGCACTTTTATAATCAATGAACCATACAGCAAATCACACCAAGAAAACACCCAGCAAAAGGTAAGTTAGCTTTTTGGATTGGTTGCCTTTGGGGTAAAAACTACCAAACTTACCTCTGGAAACAAACCAAACATCAACTAGTGGATGCTTGCATTATATAGATAAGGAACTACTTCCCCACAGCATGGGGGAAAAGCCTTTGCGTGGCCAGTAAAGCACACTAATAACCTAGGCCCAGTCAAAGCAGTGTTCTCACGACACCATAGTGAGGCTATAGAAGATATGGAAAAAGCCAGAAACTCCAATCTAACATAGACATCCAAAGTCCCATCAATCCCTTTCATAAGACCCAATGCTTTATTATTATTTACTTTATATGCCCTTATTCTATATTACTTCTCATTTGACACACTCCTACCCTAAAGCTGTTCTAAGGCCAACTTGCTTGTTTTTAACACTGGAGTACAAGTTCATTACATTCAATCATTCTGGCCTTTCCTTTCAATTGATCGCTTTCTTATTTCTAAAAGTATATATATATTTTCCCTCAAAAATGAGAGCGGTAGGTGTGGCGGCACATGTCTTTAATCCCAGTACCTGACAAGTAGAGGCAAAAAGATCTCTCAGAGTTCCAGGTCTACATAGCAAATACAGGACAGGCCACAACTGAGATCCTGACTCAGATTAATAGATAAACAGGTAATTAAATAAATAAAAAATATTGATTGCTTCTATTCCTCCCAACAAAGCAAAGGAAACTCATAACACAGTTTTGTTCACTTCACCACTTCATAACTTACAAACAGGTCCATGTATTGGTTATAAGTGATCAATTAACCATAGACCCTCTGAGTCTGATAGGAGATCTGAAACCATATGTGCAGAAGTCAAGATGTACATAGGCAGGCAAGGGGAGTTTTGTACAGGATGCTAGAAAAATGTACATCAGCTCTATACTCAGTATGTGGACCAGGTAGCTTTAGTCCTCCAAAGTACCCATTGCATAGATCCATAGGCTAAATACACTGTTTACAGGAACTGTGCTGGAAAGCTGAAGAGAAGGAAGGTTCTAGGCAGAGCACAGAGAAGAGAGATTTCAGAAAAACAAAGATGCTGAGAGGGATATTCATGAGACCCAGGTTGTTTCCCTAACGAAGCAGTTCTGCCATATATGCTAATCAATAATTAATAATAAATAATAAAACAGGTATTTTCTCATAAGAAAATCTACAAATCTAACATGGCGATGGTCACAAAGAAAGAAGCATTTATATAGAAGGAAGTAGAAGAAACAGACTTCTGGTCCCAGAGCTGATAAAGATCAAGAAAACAGAGACAATTCAACTACAGAAATCATCTCCAAAGAAATGTGGAAATCACAGGCACCCTTTCATGGGATGAAGAGTCCGTTATTCTTGGCAGGCTATTTTGTCAAAGTATCGGCTAATGCTCGTCTTTAAACATGCCTCCTGTGGACAATGAAATGCAGGGGATGGCTTCCAGCCTCAAATGCATCTGCTCTTCTTGCTGGGGGCACATTACTGCTTCTGACCTCTTCCCTGCCCCTGCCTTGACCTTCTCCCACTCAGAAGTGATTCCCTGCCTCATGCCTGTGAGCATCTCATATTATTTCTGAGCCGCAGCTCTCGAATTTAGCATGAGGAGGGCTGCCCTGATAGATGTCTTCCATGAGTAATGCCCCTAATGATCCCCGATGGGACCCTGACATATTATTCCCCCACAATGAGCTCTTCAGACACAAAAAGCAATCCCATGCACTTGGCAGAGAAGCAAAATGAAATTAAAATAAAAATTCTACATGTAGAAAGAATTTACTTACATCTACCAAGAAATAACCAAGGTATTGTCGGGAGAGTCAGGGGAACAGTTAATGAAAGTTTCCTCATATTTGTAGCTTTGTGGCCACCTGACCAAATTATAACAGCTATGGTGCTTAACGAAATCCTCCAAGTGTTATTTGAGAAACAGTTATGAATTATGCACAAGATTCCTCACAGAAATGTTAGATATAGTCTTCAAAACCATGTATAAATCAATACTTCACAAATTAAATTATGCTTTCCCTGACAAGTTAGACCAGGCTTGCTTCATTTTCATGTCTGGTTAATATTCGATTGGAACTGATTACTGACTCTTCGATTAAGCTTCCCTCATGATAATATTTCTGTCAACCAGCTAATGATCTGTAAACAAATAATGAAAGGAAAGGAACCAAGATCTAGCATAGGATCTGGCAATAAATTCTTGCACAAGGACACAAATGGCTTTTTGCCATTTTGCCATAGCCTCGCTTTTCCCTATTCGTCTTTCTTCTATTTCCTGAATGTATTTTCTTAGCTTGGAATTCAGTTCAACACAGTTATGCATCTCTTCGAAGAAATCAGTCAACCTTCAGAACCGTGTTGATCACCTCTTGTCTTATTCAAGACTATATATAGTTATTTGTTAAATTCAACAGGGGCTCCTTGTTCACCCAGCACTCAGGCTTTTGCGGTCTTTGTTTATTTGCTTTAAGACAAAAGAATAAACACAAACAGTAAAACTGATGATTACTTTGCCTCACTCAACAAATACAATTTGTGAAGTGTAAACAGAGCCCAAACAAGGCAGAAGCTTTAGGTTAAATAAATAAGCCATTAATGTAACCAGTTAACTAGTTAGAACACAATGAGGAAAGCCAAGACAGGAAAGGAAAACTCAACAGAGTCATACCGGGTAGGAGCATGCATCAGGAGATAGGTCAGTCCTACATGGAAGTGACCATACAGCACTGTACCCACAACAACGGTGACCAGTGCACCCATCTTGTTCTGAGGGCTTGTACTATTGTTATTTCATTTTGAGTTTAGTCACTAATATCACTTGGGAGAATTTACTAAAAGAGTTTACAACTTCTCTGAAAACCGTTTTAAGTTTATGTTCATGCATGTCCTAGTTCTCCATAGCAAGCTCTAGCTAACTGTGCCCCAGACCTGATGTCAGCATTTTCTTCCATAAGCAGGCCCCAAGTGACATTTCAGTTTTCAGTCATTAAAAACAACCCTCAGACAGAAAACAGAATCTCACAAGTTCTGTTTTCTTTTGTTTTATTTTTCCATGAACTGTGATTTTAGACTAACTGGCTCAGTAGGAAATGATCTTGAGGAAACAAGTACCTAGTTTCTTAAATCATTTTCAATCTCCAAGTCAAGAAAAAAGAAAAGATTAGAATCTACATAATGTAAGAACTCTGGGGTAAAATGAAAGATCCAGTAGAAATAAAAGTTACATATTTTCTACATTTTAAGTTAAAGAAAAAAAGAGAGAATGGATTCTTCAATTGATGAGGATTAAGAATCCTCAAGCTATCTTTAGGAAGATCCCTGCGAAACACATTAAAAACAGTAGCTGGGCGGCCAGATGGACCAGTAGATAAAGCCCTTGATATGTGAGCCTGATGACCCACGTTGCAGTCCCAGGGCAAACTCTAAAAAAACCCTTCGACCTCCACACAAGCACCATGGCATGTCCATCAACCCCCCCCCACACACACACAGAGACACACACAAAGATAGCAATAATTAACTTTAAAAGAATAATAATAGGCTGAGGATGTAGCTCAGATTGATGAAACAGTGTTGTTAAACTCCATTACTAGTAAACAAATAGGGGGCTGAAGAGATGGCTCAGGGGTTTGAGAGCACTTGCTGCTCTTACAGAGGACCTAGGTTCATTTCCCAGCACCCACATCGTAGGTTCCAGGAGATCTAATGTTTTGTTCTGACCTCTATGTGCACATATAAACACACACACACACACACACACACACACACACACAACACACACACACATATACATTTAAAAATAAACACTAAATAATATAATAAACAAGTAGCATTAAAGAACGGCACAGCACAAACAATGAATGTATGAAAACACATTCATTAGGAGATATACTTTGAGACCGGATGAAAACCTTTCACACGAAAAAGTGAGATGGCTCAGCAAGGAGGGGTATGTGGCCCCAAGCACGATGACCTGAGCTTCATCCACACACACACAGTGGATGGAGAAAATGGACTCACATAAGCTGACTTCTCCACTCCCTCCTTGGAATACATTTGCTCACACATATACATACACGAATAAGTAAAAATAAATATTTACAAATGCTAACTTAAAAAAAAAAACATTTAGGGTAAGAATCCAAATCTCATTAAAGAGAGGGCCTCGGACATGCTAGGGCTTTCTTTATTCATGGCATTGAAAAAGAAACTGGAAGAATGTTCAGTCCACCTTTAAGCCTTATGTCAACTCAAGAAACAGAGAAGAAAATATAAATACGTGATCCCATCCACACCACTGACGATAACGTGGGGGAACTACCAAGTAGACCTGAGAAAGATGTATCTAAAATAACCTTAAAAAAAAAGAGTAAGGTTTCTGAACCACACTGTCCACGTCTGAGAGTGTGCTATTTATGCTGCTGTTTGTCATAAGGACTGCAGGCCCACTCATGACCATGGTTTTTTTTTTTTTTAGTTTTGGTTTTGGTTTTCAGTCTTTCAAGACAGGGTTTCTCTGTAGCTTTAGCTTTGGGGCCTGTCCTGGAACTAGCTCTTCTAGACCAGGCTGGCCTCGAACTCACAGAGATCTGCCTGCCTCTGCCTCCTGAGTGCTGGAATTAAAGGCGTGTGCCACCACTGCCTAGTGATAGTATTTTTTTTCTAGTTTTTTTTTGTTTGTTTGTTTGCTATGAACCCTGTCACTGGAGAAAAATAGACCTTAAAGAAACACTAATTCTAACACAGCGCCTCCAACCAGGTCACCCATAACATCTTATCACCAAGAAAGCATTTATTTCCAAATTCAAAACAACTCAACTCCAATGATCATTTTCTCAGAAAAGTTTAATCCCCATGGGGCTGAATCCAATTCACCTATTGAACTATCATAAAACTTGCTTGGGTCTGACTAGTTCAACTTTATTTCCCAAACTTGACAGGACTAAATTTTACACAGTCCTGCCATGTTTGTAAGGTAATACCAGGGTGATTTCCTCTCTGTCAGCTATCATTTGACAGCAGAAGAGAAGAGAGGACAGCAGACATAAAGATCAAATGTCCAACAAGGAGCTGAATCAAGTGGGCATCACAGCCCAGTTCCCTACAGAAACAACCCAAGGAAAGACAACCCAAGCATCTTAATATAGTAAATGTATTCCAAAGCGCTTAACTGTGAGGAGCAAAACTTCTGACACCAGGCAAGCTGCTTTCAAATCCTCACTCCAACTCACTGCCTGATGATAATCAAGAGCTTAACTTTTCTCAACCTCGTTTCCATATTGATGAATGGGGATAAGAGCACACATTCCTTCTGAATGGGGCTGTTTCAAGTGGGAAGATAAGGCATGTTAGCACTTTGCCAGGAAGATAATGACACCCCATAAACTTCTCATTTTATCAATACTATTTTTATCAGTGATATTGTCAAGGATTCCTTGTCTTTTGGAGTCGGTGTATACACAACTGGGCAAATAAGGCAATGACTCATTATTTTATTAATCATTTAATTAATAATGCTTGGGCTTCTCTCGTGTGAAAGCATATTTACTATATGCTTCTAAAGAGTGATAATCTCCCAACAGTTAAAGACCAAACAACTCACTAATTTCCTTTCCTTTCTCACCACACTAAACAGAATGGAAACACATGCTTGTGCCACTTCCCTCCAACCCGAATTCGCGCCGATGAAAAGCCAAGACCTCAAAGAGAGACAAGTGTGTTTCACAGACACAGAGCTATCCAAATGAAGGCATGGCTGCCCTGTTCTTGTCCTGCAGTTTGCTTAGGTTTAGGAAATGTGGGACTGGAGAAGGTCATTCAGTATGGAAAAGCTGTAGCAGCGTGCTTCCTCAAAGCTTGCTGGGGGACTGGGGCTTCTCCTCACAGGAGAGGGAGAAACTGATGAGTCTTCTCACCCACAGGCTGTATGAAAGAGTTCGCTTTTATACTCACACAGCCTGCTAATTGAATGGTCTGGGGTGACTGAAATACTTCACAAACCAAGAAGCTGAAGTAGTTTAGAATTACCCTGAGGTGTGTAGTTAACATGTACAAATGCGTTTTGACTCATTCCGTTATGTGAGCAAGCAACATTTCGGTGATGGCTCGGCGTGATAAAGGCCACCTTCTAAAGCAAGCCTTCATAAACAACACCAGCTTTAGCGCCATGGAACTAAAAGCATAGGTTTAGTTTCATATGAAAGAGATAGGCACATTGCTTGAGACAAGTTAGAATTTAGTTCCTCAGTACTTTAAAATTTTTAAAAAAAATGATTTTAAAAAACCTCATACACTAAAGAAGGAAAATGCAACAGAACACAGGCTATTTAAGTTAGGAGAAGAAATTACGAAACTTTGTCTATCTCACCAGCATTATCTGCAACTATACAATCCTGGAAAGGACATCAATATATTGTTCTAGTTTGCTTTTTTTTTTTCCTTCTGCGACCACACATTGAAAAAACCAAATTGAGGAAGAAAAGGCTTCTTCTGCACTGGGGTTTGCAGTCTATCAGTGAAGGGAAGCCAGGGCAAGCTCTCAAGGCGGGAACTTGGAGGCAGGTTCTGAAGCTGAAACCATGGCAGAATAGCACTGAAGGATGCTGTCAATCTTGGTTTCAGCTACCTTTCCCTTATAGCCTAGGCCCACTTGTCGAGGGATGGCACCTCCCACAGGGGCCTGGGTTCTCCTACATCCATGAATAATCATGAAAATGCTGCATGGATGTGCCCACCGCCAATCCAAGGGAGGCAATTCCTCGACTGTGATTCCCTTCCCCAGGCATGTCACAATGACAACTGAAGCTAACTATAGCAGACACAGAATCACATTCGTGGACAGAGGTTCAATTCTGGCCTCTGATTCCCCATTCACTAATGTCCAGAAATGAGGATAAGTGAATTAATGTTTTTCCATAATGGTGCATTATTAACATCCCTGCACAGCAAGCTCTGAACTCTTTATGATATCTGAGAATCATCTCCTGTTGTCCTGGAAATTTACAATTAAATCAGGAGGTGGCGAGCACCAGAAATAATATCTAATATATTAAATAGGTACATCTTAACAATCTTATTCCTCAAATATTTTTCTTCACATCCACTGGAGAATCTGTATGGAGGTGGCAAGAAAAAGTACACCCGTGAGGCTGGAGAGTTGGCTCAGCAGTTAGGGGAACTTCCTGCTCTTGAGAGGACCTGGATTGTCTTCCCAAAATTTACATCAGACAGCTCACGACTACCTGTGACTCTATTCCAGGGCATCTGATGCTCTCCTCTAGCCTCTGAGGGCTCCTGTAGGCACATGGTAAACACAGCAAAGCACACACACATCCACATAAAATAAAAACACACCTCTTCTTTTTATGAATTGGACGTCTAGCAGCCGCAAACAGAACCCCTCCCAAGTAATTTTACGGGGCTGTCCTGAGACTGTTCTGTCTAAAGCTGACAACGGAGAACTGTTCCCTGCTCTTTGGGCCTCTACAGCTGGAGAAGAGAAATGTATTTCCAACTGGACACTTTCTACAATTTAACCAAAAGCATCTGTGAAAAATGTAACCGTGAATTGCTATTGCAAGAAGTACTTTTCAATTATGCTGGAGTTTTTGTGTGTGTTTGTTTGTTTGTATTAGATCCTTCAAATGCATTGCCTTATCAGGAATCAAAGCTGATAACATCCTGTACGATACATGTAAATCAATCACTTAGCACTTAACAGGAACCAGGACACTATGCTGGCATCTGTTTGTATCCACTGGTGGGGGCTTTCAGTGCTTCAGTTAGGTATCAAACCAGTGGACAGGCATTAAACCTACCGACTAGCTAAGGCCAGACTTGATTGGATATCCTTCTACTTGCCATCCATACACAGACCCTCACGAAGACGAATGAAGGACACACAGCAGTGGGTGCTCCTTTCCAACTCTACGCTAGGCCCAGCGGTAGCCAGAGGGACTTCTCTCCATGAATGAATGAAATCAAAAACATGCAGCCACGCTGCTCAAAGCACTTTTTAAGTGTAGTACGACACTTTCATAAGATGTTTGTAAGCCAAACAAAAAGAAGCTAAGGGCATTTGTAGAAGCCTATTTTGGATGCTGGGTAATGAGGCGTGGCTCTCCCACAAAGGTAGCAACATGACACCATCCAGTGTTAGAAATATCAGGAAAGACAGAGGGGGCGGTGGAGATCAAAGCTAGCTCCCTGTACACTATAATCTTTTTGCTTCCTCTTGGTCAGCAGCAAGATTGAACTAAAGGGCTGAAAGTGCAGGTAGAGAAAAGGAAACCATTCTAATCCAGAATTGTAAAGGAGGTGGTCTTTTGATCTCCACAGGATGGCAGCTTTATTGGCTATGCATAAGCAGTTTCCAACCAGCTGATCAACCAGGTATTAATGCTCAACCCTTCCATGATCAGTAACCATGAAGAGAGTCATCTGTGAATGGCAATCAAGCAGAAGGCTCATCTCCTGCTCAATGACTGCTGCCAGCCCATAGCTCACCCAGAGGGAAGAGCAACCAGGGGGGAAATGATTGTCTCTCTGCAGGCTCCTCCCTGACAAGTACCAATTATTTTTCTTGAGATTCAGAAAGAAAAAAATCTCTCCTGAAGTGTGCATGAAAGAGAACAGCATTCATTTTCCCAAACACAACTTGGGACCTCTATGCATTTGTACCTCCAGCAGACCGTGTTTTGACATACATTGAGTCCCCTACTTTCAGCCCTGATGGGATCAAAGCTGAAAGCAATCTGCTTAGATGTAAAGAGTGGACTTTCTTCCTGGGTGATCTAAAGGTTTAAAGACCATTTTCTTAACAACAGGAAACATAATGTCTCCCTTTCAAACTCTCAAGAGCTCAAACCACAGTCTCCTCCCATGAGGTAAAGTAAAAGGTGATTGAGACATATTTTTTTTAACCTTCAATTCTCTTTTTCAACTTGGACAATATCCATTAATAAAGAGTTTGAAACAAGCCAGCTTCATCCACATTTCCCAACTCCTCAGTGATGTTCCACAATCATAAAGGTAAATAAGTATCTAACCCGCACCACTACCTTTGCCACAGGGCGCTCATAAATGTTGCATAAGATAGTGATGATCGTTTATTAAGTGGTAGTTGGAGATTCATGCACTCATGGAAGCCATCACAAAATTTCACTCCTTGCCCAGGAATTTGGACTCGATTGCATTCTTTAATTATCTCCTGCTTCTTCACTTTCCTCCTCTAAGGAAAAGGTGTGATGATACAATTGCTCTTTGGTGTTTGCTCCTTTGCATAGGGCACAGGCAAGATGCTGAAGTCTTAGGACCCACAGTCTGAAAGAAATCCTTTCACTGCATTGAAGATTTGAATGGGTTTCCACTGATATTACTTTTATAAAATATAAGCAATCCAATTCTTCACAGAGTTTCTAAACACAGAGCACGGACATTGGTATCAGATTTTCATGAATGCCCAGTCTTCCTAGTTGGCTTCTCCTGTGTGTGGTCAAGGAACATGGACGAAGTCAGAATCCACTTAGAAAGGACTCTACCTTCTGCATCCAGCCTACAATCCCCTCATCCCCGTGCATGCGTGTGCGTGTGTGTGTGAGAGAGAGAGAGACAGAGAGAGAGACAGAGAGAGACAGACAGAGAGAGAGAGAGAGAGAGAGAGAGAGAGAGAGAGAGAGAGAGAGAGAATTATTGTACAGTGCTAAGGATCAGAACAGCAGAACAGGGCCTTGCACAAGATAAGCAAACACCCTACCTCTAACCTACATCCCCATCCCACACTTTCTCCATATATTTTAACTAGATTAAGAGCTAGGCCTTAATCCTAGCATTTGAGAGACGAAGGTAGACAGATCTCTGAGTTCCAGCTAGCCAGGGCTACTTAATGAGACCTGTCTCATGTAAATAAAAGAAACAAACATCTTATAATTACAGATACCATCCTCCACTGCATTTCTCTAAACTTATGTTTCTCTTTTCTATTCTCTTTACCTTTTCTAATTCCTAAATTTACATATTATATAGCTTACCTTAGGTTTAATTTGATTTCCTTATAATATCAACCTTTAAAAAAAATCGAGTTTTCACATTTTACATTCCTGTATTAACAACTGAACATTTTTCTAGAGAAATAAAGAGTCAGAAAGATAATTCTGCACGGTCTTGCTGTGTAAGCATTTGGATCTAAATTCAAATTCTTAGCACCCACATAAAATGTCAGGCAGAGCCTGTGACCCCAGTGCTACGGGCAGCATAGACAGGGATCACTGAGGTGTGCTGCCTGCCAGCCTTGCTCTAAGTTCAATGAGAGAACATGTCTCAAAAATATAAGGCTAAATGTGGTAGAGCAGAACACTTGCTGTCCCTGCTGGACGCTATGTGCACAGAGGCAGAAACACCCACAAGTACGTGCATCTACCACACTTACACACAAAAGCAAAATTTAAAAATTAACTTAAATCTCGCCTAAGCATCTTTTAAGAACGCAGAAGTTAACAGATGAAGGCTCGAACACTTAGGGCCTTAGCTAAATAATGTTCTCCTAAATTTCCTTCCAATTGCATTGCTGGAATCCAGCTATTTTCCATTATAAACATTGTTACAGCTAAAATCTGCTCACTATAAAAAATAAGTAAACAATTGTCACTCTTAGTTGAAACAGAGTGTTTTATACCACTTTGACATGAGAGTATTTCATTTGTCATAGTAAAACTCAAGAAAAACCTCCTCAGGTAAACATTCTCTTTTTCAACAGCTCAACCACAAATCTTAGGTGTTAAAGAACCCATTATCAGGGGACAGAGATATTTTCTAAGACATGAAGAATTTAGGTATTTATATCTAAAATCCAACAAGACTGTGTGTTTAAATATTTTAAAAAGATAATAAAATGGATCAGCAAGCCAGCCCAGCAGATAGCACGCCTAAGCCTGCCAATGAGTATAGTCCCCAGGCCACATACAAGGCCTGGATTGGCTAGTTCATCTGTTATCCTAGAACTCCTGTGGTGAGCTGGGAAGCAGAGACAGGAGGCTGCCCCAGAGGCAGGCAGCCAATTAGTGCACAGTAGACAACACAGGAGAAAAAAGAGACACGGCATCAAAAGGGTAGAAGGTAGGAGCCAACTTCATAAGGTAGCCCTCTGACTTCCACAGGCACACCATAGCACCAGTGTACTTGTGCACGCACGTGAACACACTAATGATATTATTTTTAAAAATTTAAAAACTAATCAACATTGGTTAACACATAACCAAAAACGCCTGAGGGGAGGAGCAGGGAGAGAAGATAATGAGAGAAGGGAGGGGTAGGGAGAAATACAAAAGAGAGAGGAGATACTGTCCCAAACAACTAGTGAAACTTACTGAAAGATGTGCAGAGAAGCACACCTCCCCCAAGAAGAAAAAACGAGCCCTGGAGAACTTACACTACCTTTGATGATCTCATTCTAAATTTCATAGAAATTCAATCATTTCTTCACTTGAAAGTAAGTTTGAGTCAGGGGTTTAGTAAGATGTCTATGACAGAACATGTGGTCTCAATTCCTGAGGAACTTTAGTTTTGTTTTCAGGGTAGCCCCTAACAGTCCTCACCCCACCCCAAAAGTACATATCCATAAGCAGGAACCCAGGTATACCAACTGAAGAGAGAATTTCACCTTTAAAATGAATTGCCAAATTTCTGCCCAAATTTTTGCTTCACAGAATTCGTATTTTTATAGCATTAAGTTTTTTTAAGGCTATAAAAGCCAACACTCTCAAACTTAATGCTTAATGTTCAATATGCCATCAACACACCAAAACAGAGTTTATGATCTCTTTGAAGATAACTGTAGACTTTGTTAAATTGGCAGCCAGCATTAAAAACAAAAAGGAGAGAAAAAAGAACTGACAATCAATAGATGCTTTTACAGGTTAAATCTTGTCGAAGGCGTCTTAGCCCCGCAGTACACTTTGATTTATTTAAGCTCACCACATTTCTCTTAAATACACTCCATTAACAAGTGCTAGACTGTGATCTCAGGCTGGAGGCAAAACATGAAACACAATCTTTCAAGAACTTCATTCATTCCCTGTGCAGGTGTCTTGGGTACATCCAAGTTACTAGTTACTTACTTAACTCTGCTAAGTTTTTCTTTTTTTTTTCTTTTTTCTTTTTAAAATCAATCATGGTGCTTTCCAGCAGACCAGGGTCATGAAATCATCCAAGGAGTCCAGTGGTTTGGTCTCCCAGGAACTTGGAGCATGAGTGAAAGTTATCAAAGGAATAAAAAGCTTCAGGTAGAATGTGAGTGAGTAGAAAGTGCTAGAAAGCCACTTCTGGCCTGGAACCTGGCAAAGCAGACAAGCATCACAACTCAAGGGAAACCTGAGGGCTACAAACTCAATGGCTCACACAGGCATCAAGAGAAAATGAAGCCAAGAAATCATGTTGGCGCTAAGATTCCAAACATGTCCCACATCTATTCATATTGGGATCTCAGTACTGTTCAAATGATTAGACATGCGAGGACTCCACCCCCCACATATTTCCCAAGTGAAGACAGAATTTGAAGGCTGACAGGACCAGGTTTCAGGGATACCCTATTAACGTGACCCTCTCTTTAATCTACAGCCATGATAAAATGTCCCAACATACACAAACTCTGCTCCAACAGTGACTAATGACCATTAATCCCCCTATCTTCAGTAATCTGCCCCTCCAGACATTCATCACATTGACACCTTCCTTTACACACGTGAACAAACTTTAACAGAGAAGGTGAATCAACAGAAAAATCTCAAAGGTATCTGGGGCTGTAAAATAAACTAAAGGGAGACATTGAAAAAAAAACGACAGAGAGATAGATCAGATCTTAATGCTTTTGATTTGCATCCATGGCTGAGAATGGGGAGGGGAGAACTATTCAATCATCTAGATATGCAAACTGGGACGAAGTTGGAAGTGGGAGCGGGGAAGGGCCCCCAAAGAGTTGGTTTAATCTTCTCATCCATCCACTGTGACACAGATGAGATAGTCAAGGCTGAGATTCCAATTTCTGTTTTCTTCACATGAGTAACAAGTTAGTGTGTTTCCTATTTAGCTTAGTTCAAATGTGCCTTTTAACTCTCGGCCAAGGAAGCATCTCTCAGGAGCTTACATTTTTTTAGGCTTTATTTACTATCATTTAGTTCCTGTGGGTTTTTCTTTTCTTTTTTTTTCCTTTTTGTAGCCTCTTGGCTTCAGTAAAAAGCTTTGATCTAAACATGAAGACTCACCATAGACCACAAGTGTTCAAAGTAACCTCAAAATTATTTCATAATTATGCAAATTAAGTGACTCTAACATTTAGGCCCTGATGCAACTTGAAGCTCACTCAGTATGTGACTATAATAATTACCCAAGGTTCAGTGTGTGTTAGTAGGCCTGAAATTGGATCCATGATTGAAACCAGAATTTACCAAAAGGGAAGAAGCAGAAGTTGAGTTCATGGTTCAGTCGCCCATCGTTGAAGATTCTTAAGGAGTGCAGGAAAAAAGTCCTTGCTCTTTGGACAGAAGGTATCGTAAGCTGTTTCTTTCCAGCACTTCATATGGGGCTCCAGAACTCTTTAATTCATCCTACAAATACGAAGGCAGCCTCCTCTTCTGTTTTGCCAATAAAGACTACAAGGCAACTTTCAGACACTTGCAACCTCCCGTTTGTTTCCCTTCTAAGCCTAGCCAGGCAGTGGCTAGTTTAGATCCTACCAGGGGAAGGAGTTATTTCCTCAAGTTACTTCAGAATCGAATCTAATTACAGACTTTGGTTACATAAAACAACTTCTAACAACCCCCTGAGCTCGGAAGAGGGGGAGTGGATTGGAGGACCAGATTGCTGGGGAGTGGGGATCACAGGCCCTCCCCACACACAGACACAACGTCCCCCTCCACTCCAGCACCCCTTAGGACTCCTCAGATGGATGATACTCATTTGGCCTCATCCTGGTGACCAAAACTTGGGGACAACTCGCAGCTTCCTCCCATCCAAGTGCTTAGAAAAGCGTTTGCCTAGAGTAAGCTGGGCGTGCCCTGAACTTGGTGAAAGGCCGGGTATACCAAGAGATTTGGGGAGGTTTCAGGGGAGTTTGGGGTGAAAGGCCAAACGGACAACCTCAAATGGGAAACTAGAAACCTTTTCCCGTAGAAGTTCTGGAAGGGTCGAGCCCCCTTTGGTCTTAGAAGGGAGAGGTCGCTAAGAGTCAGTTCAGGGGTCAGGGTTCGATCAAGTAAAGGAGATCAAGGGTGCAGGTTACCTGAACAGAGACATATTAATCCAAAGAGGTAAAAGTGAGCAGGCTCCGCGATCATTGTCCTCGGGTGGGTCCTGCATACAGTCTCATGCCAAGAGAAGGGAGCAGAAGCGGGGATCTCCAAATTTATGGAAGCCACACACCATACACTCTACACACAAAGGCTTAATATAAGCAACGTGAGTCAATCCGCCAAGAGTTTGCAGGGCAGTTTCTCGTCGACCTCTCCGGAGGCTTGTCAAACCCTCAGAGCCCTATGCAAAGAAAAATCCCAAGGTTTGTCTTCCCTGGCCCCCCCGGTTTTCGAGAAGGCTCAGCCACTTCCAAGGATCATCCAAGGCGAACAACAAAGAGCCGAAACGGAGGAGCAGTTGTGCGGTTTCCTGCCTTCACAGTCCTGCTGAGCCTCCCGGCGTGCGCTTCCACTGCGTGTGCCCGGGCGCCGCTACGCGGCGATTGCAAACTTGGGGTGTGAGCACGAAGAAGAGGGGCCCCAAAAAAGTGCTCCTCCGTCTATTGGAGAGCCAGTCCGTAGGCGGCCACCCCCTCTGGCGGTGATTGCAGTCAAGGTAGCGGCGGCAGCTGGAAAGGACAGTCTCGAGGTTCACGGGGTGCGCCTGGGTGACTCCGTGCGCCAGGAGGGAGCGAAGGGGCGGTACGGCGACAGCGGCTGCCTGGGCGGGCCCTTGTTCCCATCACTCGCGGGATGCGGATAGCACCGGGGACCGCAACAGGACCGCGAATGTAAGCGCGCCTTCCGGGCGCCCCCAGCCCGGCGCAGCACTCAGCATCGCCCCGGGTCCTGCTTCCACTGGGGCGCGCGGAAAGCACCTCCAAACCAAGCTACAGCCCAAACTTCCCCGGGTGGCGGCTCTCAACCCCGTGCTCCTGGAAGCTTCGGAGAGGCAGCTCCGGGAGGCCGGGAGTTAGTGGAGAGAAGCAAGAGGAGGAGGAGGAGGATGCTGCTGAGGCTCGCCCGAGCTCCGCCCGGGGCTGCAGCGTCTGAAGTTTCTGCTCTCACGCTGCCTCCTTTCGGCTCAGCAGCTTGTGGGTTTCTCCCTCAGTCCCAGCCACTCCGGGTTTCCTCCCTCTCCAGGCCGGCTCGGGAACCTTTAAAGGGGACGCGCGATCCCTGCCATGTCTTCACTGGCGCTGCTCAGACAAGTTCTGCTTGTTAATATTTCCATTCACATGCCCGGAGTGCCCAATTGCGCCATCAGGTGAGATTTCAGCTACTCAGGAGCAGAAATCTAAGCGAATGAGAACTTGTCTTGGGTCCCTTGTCATCACAGTCTCCCCTGCACCTTTTTCCAAATGGAACCTCCCAAACCAAAGACTTCAAAAATCCTCCAGGTCCCTCTTAACCTCTTCTTTACCGCTTCAGGGGATTGAAATAAACTTCCGAATAACTTCACTTCTCCCCGTTCTCGTTAAACAAACAAACAAAAAACTGGTTGGATCAGCAAAGAGGCTTTAGGACAGAGCGAAAGATCTAGACTATATCAGTAGGTGGATACTGTATTTTCATTGAATTTGCTGGGGGTCCGTCCCATAGAAAGGCTAAATTCTAGGAATGAGGGGCTAAGTCTTGGGTACTGCATTTTATTCACAGGAGAGTATCAGCTTGGTACCTTGTACATAGTAGAGTTAATAATTAAAGAAGAGGAACTAAGTGGGGGAAGCTGCATATAATCTAAAGTTTGCAATGATGGCCTCCTAAATCCCAAGGTAACAGGTATCAGTTAGCTATTATTCCTGTGACTTATCAACTTTATCTTCCCTTTTGAAAAATGGGGGCTGTAGGACTACCTCATGATTAGGTCAGTTATAGTCAATATAAAACATGCCTGGGATAGTTGACAGACATATTTTTCGTGAATCATTGTTTCCTGCTTTATTACATATGACACTCTGAAAGCCATGTAATAATGTATGCTGAAGGTTCCGTAAAAGTAAGCGGTAGGTGTTGCCACTTACAGCTGTTGTTTGTCTTAGCAAGTTACTGTTTTCAAAGTTATGGTATATGACTCCAAGTCAAGTACTTAGTTCCTTGGCCTGTGGCAGGTAGCGTAGGATAGAGCAAGTGAGGAGGATTTGGATTTATTTTTTTGTAGGACAGGAGCAGGTGAGGAGGATTTGCATCAATATCGTGTGTGCGCTCTTGTCCTTTTCTAGTTCTCCCTTAAGTGAGTGCATGCATTAGCTACGTAAAACATAAGTTTTAAAGAAGGCTGTGTGCTCATGTTGGTCATGACCCATGACCTCAGAGCAACTGTCTATGGAGTAAAGCCTGCCTTGAAAAGTGAGAAACAACTTAATCCTGAGAAAGCTGACTGAAAATCTGCTGCCATAAGAATTCTGAGTCCAACTAGAATCTTTCCAGCAGTAAAAACAAGAATGTGCCCTAAATGCTAAGAGATATACATTGATTTGGTGAAAAGATATTTAGTGGAACACAGAAAATGAATTTTTCTTGGACTAAAATGTACTTTGAAGATAAGATAGCCTAGGAATTGGAAATAAATAAGCTTAGCATGATGAAGAAGAGCAGGAGAAAAAGAAATCCATAAATCCTAGGGTTTTTTAAGTGGATTTTAAGTAAAGATTTTTGAAGCTCTATCCAATGAGGGATATATCCTTTTAATTTCATTTATTTTAGGTGTCCACGCACATGCAAGTGTGTGTGTGTGTGTGTGTATGTGTGTGTGTGTGTATCTGTGCACTCCTGTTCAGTGTGAGAAGGCTTCATGCATGCTAAACACAGGCTCTCTGCCATTACACACCCAGTCTGAAAAAGCAGATTCTGTGCTAGAATCCCTATCACATTGTTTCCCAACATCTCCCAGTCTTCACAATTTTACTGAGATCTCTCAACATCCATTTCACCAGCGGGGCTGGAGAGGTGGTCCAATTGGAAAGAGTGCAAGACCCTGGTTCTGTTCGGAGCACCATGATGAGCGGACAGCTGTCTGTGATTCCAGTTCTAGGGGATCTGATACCCTCTGCTGACCTCCACAGGTTGTTCTCTACGTGTGCTAAACATAGACACAAATACACACACACAATGAATAAATGAACAATTTTAAAGACATATTTCAACACCCACCACATTTCCATTGAATTGAAACTATATCAATACTAGCTTCCGTTTTTCAACTTCAGTATACTATACCATTGAACACCTTTGTTCCAGACTTAAAGATGAAATTGCCTAGGGAGACAACAGTAAGTACCCACCATCCAAAGTGTTCTTCTAAAGTTGTCTTGTCAAGTGTATCGGTAAAATTGACATCTAAATTAAGAGTTTGTATGCAGACAGTATTAGGGCCTTATAACAGGTGCAAGTCCGAGGGCAGGCACACACTCTCCTAGCGAACACCCACTGCTAACAAAAGGCTGTTGATTGGGTGAGATGTAAACATCAGCCTGTTCTCCAGGCCCGGGGAGCTCCAGCTCTTCCTCTAAGGCAAAGAACAAAACCAACTCTACAGAAAGGTCTGCCCCAAAATGTAAAAGCCAAAGAGGCCCTGGATGAACTGATAGCTCTGAATATTCCTGGAGCTGGAATTTCCATAGCAGCTTGTCACCATTCCCTCTGTTCCCTCCTTACAGTGCCCGAAACAATGCCCAAAATGCTCTCAGTGCGTTCTATGAATAAAAGCGAGTCTACACACGCATAGGAAACATCATCAAGACAGGTCTCCTGTAGCTTGGGCCTGGACAATAGAACTCTAAGCCACTCCAGACTGGTGAGGAGACAAAACCAAGGTAAGAGTGATTCTTTATTTACACCAAAAATTCGATTCTGATCGCTTTGATGAGAATGCTGGTGGGGAATACCATAATGAAATTCATGATATTGTATGCTAGATTAAAAACTGAAAGAAAAAAGACAGACAAATCAGAGGGGGGAAAGGAAGGGAGAAAGGAAAAGAGTAGTAAGTCGAAATTCAGGATCTCTCAGAGCTTCTTTGAGAAGTTTAAAGAAACTTGAAAATAATGCATTCCAGTAATAGTACCACGATTAGGGACTTTTGACAGGCAAAATGCCAAAGCTACAGGGATCTCTCACTTGCTCTGATTTGATTTTATCTTTCCTGTAGTTGGGCATTGGGGTGGGGAGCAGTTGCAGGAATTCAGGAAATAACAAAAGTCCGGAGGGGCTCTCCAGGGATCCCAGATAACACTTATTCTGATCAGGAAGGCAGAATCCTGAGGAAACTACAAACCAGAACATCTGTCTGTCTGTCTGCCTTCCTAGCAAGGCGCCTGAGTATCAAACAGAGCCTGGGATTCAAGCCACAATTTCCAGCAGATCTGGTGAGCAGATCTGGCAAGCTCTACACGACAAGGCTCTGCTGACTACTTCAATATACCATCCTTCAGGAAACAACCGCTTATTTAGCAATTTTTACACAAAATTGCTAGATAATCTATACACTGTTTGGTATCTAAAATACTAATCTAAAATGCATATTTGACTGTTTTCCCCAATTTGGAGACATAGTCCCAATAAGTGTATAACCTCGAGTACTATTAATAAAATGGTAAACAATTCACATTTATTTGTATTTTAAGGTATTCGGTCTATTTACTGTCCTATACATGTACATTAGACATACTTGAACTGTATCATTTGAATGCTTCTCTGTCATTTAGCATAGGAATATCCACCAAACCAGATAGGCACAGGAAGAAAATACACAGCTCACTCATTTTCATTTACTTTAAAGGTTCTTGTCACTGCTAATGAAGGCAATGCAACATTTTCAACAGAACTTTTGAAAGGAGGAAGAGGATCCCACTGAGCCCACAGACATGTCCTCCTCTTGCAAAAGCTTTCTAAGGCCTACTGAATATGCATACTATAATGCACTCTAATGTGCTGTGAAATTATAGCTATTGTGGTTGCCTCTGAGCATCTCTGTATGCTGGGACATGGTAGACATTCTAAAAGTGGGTGCTACTGTTTGGTAGGCTGAGACCTTACATCCCAGCCATAATGAATCTCATTAAAACTTACACCGTTTGTGTTCACAGATGGTTAATTTTTAAAGAATATAAAAAAGGGGACACAGGGAAGTAGTGTTAATTGAGGGAATGGTTTGCAGCACTTTACAAACAATATCTGATCTACTTCTCACCCCGTGAGGTGTTATTACTCTCCCAATTTGGAGATGAGGTTAGGGGAGTAGAAGATTAACTCAGAGTTCAATGGCCCAGAAGCCATGGGCTTCTATTTGAACCCAGCTTGTTTTGAACCACAGCACATGGAAAAGAGAACCTATGGTAGGATAGGCTTCAGAGACTTCGGAGTCCAACGATACATTCTGAGTTACTCAATGCCTTTAACATGCAAATAGGTATTGTGAGAACACTTGGGTCTTGGGTAAACATCACTCAACCCATGGCATGTAGCCATTGCAGCACTGTCCCATGCCTGGAAATTAATATTATCCGCCTTCCTTCAGAAAATGAGGCTGTTTGGCAGGAAACTGGCATTAAAACAAGTCAAGCAATCATCCTTCCTGGGACAGTACATCAGCTGAAGTAACTGTAATTTTACTTCTGGGCCATTCTTCATAAACATCAGAGGAAACCTGTTAAACCTCCAGACACAAGAAGACTTTGCTCAGAATCCTCCAGTGGTTTCCCATCGCACATCCAATTAGGAGTATGAGTCCTTCAGGAAGTATACAAGGCTGGTCATAGACATAGGTGTGTGGCTCATCCCTCCCAGTCTGTCTCCCTTGGTGTGGGAGGTCCTTCTGTCTATGTTTTGCTTTTATTGGTTAATGAATAAAGAAACTGGCTTGGCCTGGTAGGGTATAACAGAGCTAGGCGGGGAAAACAAATCTGAATGCTGGGAGAAAGGAGGCTGAGTCAGAGAGAACTCACGGAGTCTCCACCAGAGACAGACATGCTGAAACTTTGCTGATAGGCCACAACCTCGTGGAATGTATAGATTAATGGAGATGAGTTAAACTAAGATGTAAGAGTTAGCAAATAAAAAGCTAGAGCTAATGGGCCAAGCAGTGATGTAAATAATATAGTTTCTGTGTGGTTATTTTGGGGTTTGTTATTTTATTTCAGAGCACTTATCCCCATCTAAAGCACTACATATTCCTTGCTTTGTTCTGTTTTGTTTTGTTAGCTGGCCCTTTCAACATGGGATGATTTTTTTCTCCACTTAGATTCCTAGCATCTAAGACAGTGCCTGACCCTTAGGAGATGCTCAAATATTTATCAAATGCATGTACAAGTGAGATTTATTTCACCGTGCGTGTACGGATTGTTTCCGAAAATGCATCTTCAGCAAACTTATTTCTAAACTTGTTCTCCAAGATATAATTTAATAATTTACCTAGTTCAACTTTACCACTCAATGGGTTTCCATGCATTACAACTGAATTTCTGGCTGCAGAAGGACTTGCTTATTTGGATTAACTTATTTGGAAGCAAAGAATCTAGACCTATTCACCAAACTTAAAGAATGTCATGTTGGAGAGATAGCTCAGTGATTAAGTACACTGACTGCTCTTCCAGAGGTCCTGGGTTCAATTCCCATCAACCATATGGTGGTTCACAACCATCTGTCATGAGATCTGGTACCCTTTTCTGGCCTGTAGGTAGGCAGACATACAGGCAAAACACCGTACACATAACAAATATGTAAAATCTTAAAAAAAGAAGAAGAAAGGCATGTAATGTTGAAGCTAGAAATGGTCCTTAAAAGTGAACTTTTTCTTAAATGAGAGTTCGGAAACTGAGAGTAACATTCCCTAGGACACATGTCTTAGAGAAGCAGGTGATCCTGGCTTCTCTAAGAGAGCAGGCTGATCAAGCAATGAAGAACAAATCAGTAAGCAGTAATCCACCATGGCCTCTGCATCAGCTCCTGCCTCCAAGTTTCTGCCCTGTTTAGTTCCTGCCCTGACTTCCTTCTGTGATGAAGAATGATGTGGATTAAGCAAAACAAAACTTTTCTTCGCAGCTTACTTTTGGCCATAGTGCTTCATCGTGGCAGTAATAACCCTAACTGAGATAAGGGTTATCTGGTCAGAAATTCTTGATCAAACTTCTGCATGTTCAAAATAGTAAGTCGTTAGTTATTTTACCATATTTATGATATAATGAGTTTTGTATAACTCTGATCTTTCACCAGGTATCTAGGGACTAGTTTTGGTGGATTGACTGGTTGGTTTAGGTATAAACTGTTCCAAAAAGAAAAGAGACCAACATTTAAATAGCACTATTGGCTTGTGATAAATTTCTAGGTAGTTTGGTATTTAAACACATTTAATCTTCATGCACAAAGCGTTATTGGGTCAGTTCCTGCTATCATTCCCCTTTGTGCTGAAGGAGACAGAGAATGCTCAATTACGTGGCTGAGCTCAACTTTGAAGCCTTGTTGTCTGAACTGATAGCCTGGCTTTTACTCTCATGCCAGTCTTTGAGACACAAATAAAAGTTATTGATTAAGAGGACATTATTTGTACAGCTCTGGTTGTAGGACAATGCTATCAGTGTAGAAGTTTTGTCTAAAGATGTAGTTTTATCTTGGGACTCAGTAAGAGAAACTGTCTCTGAAGTACATGAGTCTGTGGTTCTGCTCCATATGGAAGTTTAATTTTTAACTTCATAATCAGAGTGCTCAAAGTGATTTAATGTTTCCTTTAAACCTAATGAGGTAGCACACAAACATATTGATTGTGTGTGAAGACATCCACGGAATATTGGAAAACATGAAGATGGATGTATGTATATGTATATTGCTATCTGAGCCCAGGATTTTGATGTCTTTTTGGTTTCAGACTCCAAGATATATCTGGAGATGAGCAAATACTATTCTAATCATGAGTTAAAATTCTCTACAATCTGGATCATAGTTAACAGCTGCACAGCTGACTGCCATACTCCATAGTCTTGCAACTTGAACACTATTTTGTTAAATAATTTACATTATGTGTAATTCCGCAGATGTGTTTTTACAGAACTGTTTCATATTTTTGAGTTTTCATTGCTTCAAAAAATCTTTTCAGGAAATGTTTATAGGACTGAGGCACATATGCTGGAGTTTAGGCCTTGTTTCCTGCCTTGGTTATGTTTAGTCCCACCTGCTGATTTGTTTATTCTGAATATTTTACCTAGATCCTAACAGTTATTTTAATGACTTCCTTAAGGAAGTTATGTTATGTTAACTAGAAAAAAATCTTGAGATGTACTAGAGTCTTCTATTTAGAGGTTATTTTCTAGCTTACTCAACAAAAAAAATAGGTCTAAATATTTAATGTAATAATAGCTTTGGAAAAGAGGTATATCCAAGTTTATCATAAATAATAGTAACAACAGTATTAAATAATTCATTAGACTGTAGTATCATGATAACTTGAAAGTTATTTATTTTATACCCTATTAGTATGTTCTCTCCTATGGCTTATGAAAAAATGAGTTCACGTTTAGAAAGCTAAATTGGGGCTTTGGGATTTAGTAGCCGCCTGGCGTGATTGAGAACTAGGGTTCTAAATATGGAGGCACTCATCCTTGTGGATAAATACTGAACCCACAGCCCACAATTGTCGCTGAGAAACCAACTGCTGTTGAAAACCCACATGAAATGTCAACCTACTGTCTTAACAACATGGATAATTATATATTTCCCCTAAAGTTTAATCACCCCCTCTCCAGTATCCTGGCCACATTCCAAGAGAAATCATCCAACTCCATTATTGTAACCAAAAGTCTTTGTTGATTTGATCTAATCTCATCTTCTCAATTTCCTATCGTTATATATTGCTGTGAAGCTGCTTTATTTCACCTAGAAGATAGGATTTCACTGGAATAGTACATATCTTATTACCTTTTTGTATCACATGTGTATTTTTGAAACGAAAGAAACGTTTGTTGCAGCTAGCAAAGTAACGTCATCACCAAAAACATCATACAATATGTTTTACTTATAAAGAAATTTCTAAATAGTATTCTTACTTATAATGTTATAATACTTAAACTAGAAGACAAAGATTACTGTTGCCATGCTTACATTTTAACAGAACTATTGTTAGAAGCACATTCTAGAAGTTGTACGTTTTACTTTTCTGCAGAAAGTCAGTAGGTCCTAGTGAGTTTTAATTATTTTGCTTCACAACATAAACATGGTGCACTTTAGAATATTTGGAAAACAAAAGAAACAGAAATTTATAATGATTACTTCACATGCAATCAGGTGTGCAATCAGCACTTTATTGTTTATCCTTATTGTTTATTGTTTCTGTATATAAGGTGCAGTTTTCATCTTACGTTGTGGAAAGATAGACTACAAACTGCTGTGAACAGACTGGAATCTAAACAGCTGTAGAGTTGTTGCCTAAAATAAAAATTGTTCTGACTATTGTCACCTACACAACACATACATACATTCACAAAGCACAGTACACTACTATGAAATCAATATCTTCTCTCATATATATGACAATTTCATGTTTTAAAACAGTCAACAACACAATTAAAAATTTGAAATAATTTAATAACATAAATTTGTTAAGTGACATGCAACTGATCACAATTGCTAGGTATTTAATTCATTTCACTTGATAGTAAGACACACAGAATCTGAAATTGGAAGTCATGTTGTTTTGCCAGTTAAATTGTTAGAGTGAGCATCGTTTTACTTGCAGATACTATATTAATGAAATATGCTCGCCAACATGCAAACGACTTACCAAGTTATTTTAATATTTGGAGCAAATATTCCAATCACTAATTTAAAATTAAGTCTTGCATGCAATATACACGAATTAAAGATAACAGAGAGCTATAAAGAATTATTAGAATTCTGAGCTGAAAAACATTTTCTTTTCCCTTAGGATTACCACATGTTTGTGCAAGGGAAGCCATTTGTTTTCATTACAAGCAATTAATAAAGCCAAACATTTGTATTTCACAAGTATGCTTGAATTTCACAGTTCTTGTTATTTAACACCAGAAAGTAAACTATTATTTTAGGAGGGACAATAAATCATGACATCAGGTTTTTTTTTTTTTTCTGAACTGATACATTTTGGAGAAACTAAAAATTTAAAAACAATTCACCTTTCTCTACTACTAGTTTCTTTTTTGTTAGATTGTATATTGCTCAATACTTGGCCATAATAATTACTGAAAGAAAGCACTATATGACTACACATAAACACAATAGCTGAAAAGAAGTCAGCCTGGAAGCATATGTTCTTGTAGTTTACCCAAATCATGTGACTTTAGCTAACATTCCTTATTTTTTTTCTAAATCCAACATATGGCTTGCCATACAATAGAAGTTAGAAAGACTTTGTTATCTTCCCTTTTTTGTTGAACTATGAGCCGTACACTTAGAGAAATTAAAGAATGGTTATTAATCCCCACATTCCATAGTTTCGTGGCTGAAGAGTAATGCTGTCGATTCTTGAGGTGAATCATTTTCCCACTTTTTAAAGATCAAATCTTTGTCTGGAAAATCCATCTGTTTTAAATATTGGTGGGCTCTTGTCAGTTCTGCTTAACTCATACTGAAATGTAAAGAACACCGAGCAAAATCTAATAAGCCAGATTATCCACTACACTAACATTTTATATCTTGCTCCGCTTACTGTTTCCAAACCATTAGAATTCTTTAAAAGGCATTAATGAATGGAAAGCTTTTTGACATATGGGCCTCGCTTACAGCATCATTTAAATGTGCTTTTCAGGTGGAAGCCATCTGACTAAAGAAGGAATGAGAACAGTAGTCTCGTGACACAGTCTTCCCTCATTAACTATTCATTCTCTAATTCTCAGATCAAAACGTCAGCAAAGGCCCTCTAGATCTGCCTTTTCCAGCCTGGCCTCAATAGGGATATCTGTGGGATATGCCCCAAGAACAACTTGGACCTCCACAGCTCTAATCACAAATAAATGCTGTCAAAAGAGGCATTTTAATCTTGTCTTTTATGTATGCCTTGTAAATACCAGTGTAGTAATGAGAGACTTCCAAATAGTTTTTCCAAAGTGATCATAAACGTGACTTAGAATTCTGCATAGCAAACAAGGTTTGTGGGGGGGGGGGAAATTAAGCTCTAGACTAAAAGAAATAAATTAAGAAGAAAATCTACATGAAGATTTCTCATGCCTAGCCATTTCCTGTTTCTAGAGAGACTCTTCCTTTGCACCTCCTTACTGCATATGAGTTTACTCTATTTCATTATCCTCCCTTGTGGGAGAGTCCACACCTACCAGCACCCCACTTGTATTCTGCATTTCCTAGACATGTTTCTGATAGCCACAGATGAGAGACATGGAGTCTGCCTATGGTACTCGCTGTGAAGGCATGAACCCCTGTTAAACATCTTGTATTGTGCAAGACAGCTCCCACCCACCTCAAAGAATCATCACCCTCAATGTCAATAAGTGTCCAGATTGAGCAACTCTGCTCCTGTCTAACATCCACGCCTGTTTGAACACTGTTTTCCTCTTCATGTCGATTAATCATTTCGTCGTTGATATATATCTCAGGAATGAGTTACAGTTAGATTCTGCAGTTATTTGTGCCCACTGTACTGGAGAATACTGTAAATAATATACATGATTTCCACCAAATTATCAAAAGCTAATGTATCTTAAAAATGAAATTTTAATTATGCTTTTTCTAATGAATTATGATATAACACTTTCAAAAAGAGGCATTTCTTCTTATAAGTATTTATTATTATGTATTCATAGACATATAAAAGTAACTAAGATTGCATATCAAAGGAAGACCAGAAGCACAGCTGAGTTAGTATGGATTTAGTTGATCAGAATATTTTTTCAGTTGTTTTCTTCTACGTACTATTCCACTTACTTGATAGAATGGAGTCTAAAAAATTGTTCTTGTGTGGATGTTGATTTGAAAGTGTGTGTGCGTGCACGCAGGCGCGCGCGCATCTGTGTGTGTGTGTGTGTGTGTGTGTGTGTGCGCGCATGTGCACGCACACAGGAAATATATTATGGAGACCATGTCTTTGCAACTTGTCTTCTAGCTAATTACAGTATAAAGGAATATCTCAGGTAACTTAAATTTGGAGTAGTGAGAGTGTTTACTTAAACTTTACTCTTTGAAGAAAAGACAGGATTGGGCACATATATAAAATAAGGATGAGGTACAATGCCTGTTTCTAAGGCGTGAACATGAATAAGAACAGAAAAATGCCCATTGCATTCCCATCTAGTTAGTGGACGATGAACAAGACACTTAGTATCTCTAAACCTGTTCTTTTTACATGAAGTGAATAGAATACTAGGTCTTACCCTGTAGGTGTCTCACAAAGGATAAGACAGACAATTAATACATATAAACTGCTACAATAGGGCTTGGAATAGCAAAAACTATAGTTAAACATTAATTATTATTACAGTGAGCTTATTGTAAAAAGACCTTTATTCTGAAAATAATAAAATTTAGTTTATAGTTAACAGTAGAAGGTTGAAACTTTTATAATAAATTATGGAAATTGTATAAGAGCTACTGCTTGCAATATTGTCTAGAAAACTGTAAATATAATTTAAAAGATATCTACATAAAATGACTTATAAATTTATCTTTTTTTTCCTTTTATAAGGACACATGCAATTAAATTACTACAGGTTTTAGAACACAGCATTCTTAACTAGTAGATTATTGTAAACTTGAGGTTACATTGGGTTCATTTCTTTTTCTTTTCCAGACAGTCTTGTGTGCCCAGACTGACCTGGTTGTAGATCCAGGAGTAATTTTGAACTCTTGGGTGATCTGATTTTGAATGCCATGAGTGTAGGCTACAGCTAAAGGGGCAATGACATTCCACGGGTGCTGAGATAGTGTTCTCACAATATTGTCAAAGTCAATTCCCTTTGCAACATAAGGACAAGCAAATATGTTTCTGATTTAAATATGATACATAATTATATTTTTTTCAGTTTTTAAGCAGGAAGATAGTCCCTGATTAACATCTGCAATCAAAATAATGCTCATATAAATAATAGATGTATGAGAAAAAAGTTCCAGATATTTTGAAACCAAACAAGGATTAAGTTTCCTAAACCAGCAGTTTTGATATTATATCCTTTAACTGAATGAGAAAATCCACTTACATATTATTTTATTACAAGTTCAGAGATAATGGGATTATAATCCCATTTACATGGTATACAAAGGAAAAAAGAAAGGATAAGCAAAAGTGTCATAAAATGAACTTCCTAAATGTTTACCTAGTTAGGAGAATGTGAGGCCTAAGGAGGGGAAACAGTATCTTCTAGAAAACAAGATTCATGCTGCCCTCAGCGTGGCTAACAGCTGAGCAACAGTGAATGTAGAAGCTCATGGTTTCCCACGATGCTGGGAATAAGTGAAGATGGGGGCTCAGCTCATTTATGCTGCCCTTGCTAAGGCGTAGGGAATACTGAGGAAGGGGTATGTGTGTGCGAGCAGATGCAGGCGCTTGAAGACAGGGAGAAGGGTAGAGAAATCTCATCCTCCTGGCACAGCTAATGCAATAACGAACTCACAGCAGCTGCGGTTACTTGGCGCTGGACCTGTACGTGACAGGGCCTCTCAACAGTCAGTCACAGGTGGGTGCTGGGGTCACGGGTCCCTCTCCCTTCCTGCTGAACTAGGCTCCTTTTGGAAAGGACGTGCCACTGTCTTCGGGTGTGTGCCCACTAGGCTTTCATGGATCAATCTAATCCCAAAGCCACACAGATGGGCCTGCTCAAATGCAGAGGGACACAAACAAAGCGAAAAGACACGGATGTGGAAGAGATTAGGAGTGAAGAGTAGAGGCAGACAAAGGGGGGGGGGAGGAGAGAGGGTGGAGCTGGGAGCAATCGGAATGTTCTGCATGTGGGTACGAAGTTGCCAAAGAGCACATATCATTAGTCAAATATACAGAAAGTGGAAAGAAAAGAATTAGTTGTTTGACTCTGAGAAGACAAAGAGACTGGCCTTATAAAAACTTGAGTTGTAAATAAACAGTAAGGAAATATATTGCTTACTAAATTAGGTTTAAATCAATAGTTTCCCCATATTATTAAATTGTTTCTCAGTTTTGACTCAGTTTCATTCGTTCATCACAAAAATCATGTTAAAAAATATAATGAATTGAAACTAAAGTATTAAACTTAAAATGGATTTATAAGTGAATGTATAAATGAAACATCTACTTATAAAAGTGTAAATGAGAGGGGTTCCTTTTGATCAAAGATAATTCTCTCCCTACCTGACTATGAGGGGCGCATATATAGAAAATGCTAACCAATACTGAGAATTTGTGCTTTTGAAAATACCCTTTAAACTGGGAAACGTTTTTCATTTTGCTGGGTCTTACTTTTTCAAGCATGTCCCATTGGGCTAATATTAGATAATAAATTCACCGTAGTCGTAATAAATTATCAAAATCATAATCCCAAACTCAAGGTACCTACACACAGTCCATGAGCCAGTAGGAGACAGTGTGTTTCACTAAAGTCTGCATCTTTGTTCACAAAGAGACTTCCTCTGTGCAATGCTTCCAATGGGTGAGGGAGGTTTAGTGTACAATGCACTGTTGCCCTCTGCTGGTTAGAGCATGAGAAATACAAACTTCCCTTCTTAACTGTAGGGAATGAAATTACCATTACCATGCAGGGGTGGGGTGGGGATTAGGGGGTAGTCATCACAGAAAAAGAAAACAGATGATGTGTTAAAATGACAGGGGATTAAAATATGAAGCTATACAATTTTATTAACACACTTCAAAATTATTTTTTATTCGTAGTTAGTTTTTTTAAAGATGAAAATCTGATTATTTTAAGCCAATGGAATAGTGGCTTGCAGCATTAATTACATGATGTCTTTGAGCAGGATATGTATGACCTCCTTTTCATAATCAGCACATTTTTGGAATACTTTAATATGAGTATACAAATATGAGGTTTGTAAAAGTCATCTTAGTAATTGAAAGAAATATACTTAGTATATTTTTAGTAAAAATTAGTCTTATCAATTGAATGAATGATTTATCTTTCAATTTTAGATATTTTGAAAAAAACATTCTTAGTATGCTATTCACATTTCACTGAGGAAAGTCCAATACTGGTTTATAACAGTTATAAATATATGTAATTGTCTTACAAATCCTTTCATAAAATAGTGATAATGGCCCAGGTAGCATAAAATGCATAGGCTGATGAGCCTCCCTGGTTTCCTTGCAGCACTGCATGCTGCTCTAAAGACTGGTTACATTTCTTTTAGAAGTACCTTCAAGGCGCTGGCAGCTCTGCCACCCACGGCAGGAGATGGGCTCTGTTAAGTCAGACCTGTTCATTTCTCTAAAACACACTTGGGTTGAAAGTTTGGGAAAAAAGCCACCTTTGTAGGTTTTTCTTATGTCTGATGTTTTGAACCTAGGATTTTATATTTTAAAATACTTTCTCTAGCTGTAATATGTATTAAAATAATCTGGTTCCTACTTCTCAGTATAAATTTCCTTGGAACACTTGCACAAACTTGGGTCACGGTTCTTTGTAATTAGGATGTAGTCCAATGCTCTGTGCTCCCATTCAACCCTCAGAAGCTGAGTCCATGGCAAATCAAAAGGCCAGTTCTCCTCCTGGCTTATCTGCTCTACCATCTGCCAATCTTTTAAATAATTTTTTGGATGAAATAGTACCTCAGAATTTATTCTGTATATTCATATCTCAAATTTTGCAAGAATATACTTTGGTCTAAATCTCTTACAGTCTTTGGAAAACGACTCCTCTTATAAAATAACATTATTATATAAAATAGTTTTCTTCTACACTACACAAGTGAGTTAACAAAAGTATAGTTTGCAATTCTTGACATAATCTCCTCATAAAACTACTAGAAAGAATTTGAAAGTTTCTACCCTGGGACTCAAAACAGGGGAAAATAAGTTCAGAGAAATGGGTGACTTACATACATCCTGTCCACCAAGAGCATGCTCCTCTGTGTGTGTGTGTGTGTGTGTTTGTGTGTGTGTGTGTGTTTGGAGAGAGAGAGAGAGAAAGAGAGAGAGAGAGAGAGGAATGCAGAGCAATGAAAGCTGTTTCCAATTGCACGTTTGTTTGTGACAAGATCTTGTTAGTTAATAACTCATGTTGGGCTCAAATTCATGATACGCCTACCTTAGTGTTCGGAGCTAGTGTGTGTTTCACCAGGTCCAAACGTTTCTAAATGTTCAATCATTTTCTTCCTATTTCTCAATCTTGTGGATTTTTCTGAGCAATATTATTTCACTCTTCTGTTCTTTACATAGTTAGCAGTTTCTTTCAATGAATAATTCTCACAGATTGGTACAAGGGCTAGTACAGACTATTTTACTTGGAAAATTTCCCTGGCAATATTAAGACTGAAAGCCAGCTTGACTTAATGCTGATGTCACTGAAGAATAAGGAGAAGTTATGTAAGGATTCCATTAGTTTATAGTTCATCAGTTAGTGAAAGTAGTAACCTGACATGTAACTACTGTTAAATAGCTTAAACAATGTGAATAAAGCCAGAGAGATTACTAAAGCATTTGACAGGGATGCCATAGGTTTTGAGCATCTTTGTAACTCTAGAGATCTGTTCACTTTTAACTAAAAATAGAGAGTAAACATTCTCTGTAAATGCAGGGACTCTGTGTTTTCTAGAAATTTCTGCTAGTTTTTACTGGGACTATTAACTCTCTCTAACACAATGGGAGATGCTTACGAGAACCCGAGAGCAGGAGACTCACAAAGTTGGTTTCTTCATGTTTTCAGAAAGACTCAATTTCTGAACGTTTGTGTGCATGAAAATGGGGGGCTGGAGTGATGGTCTGGTGGTCAAGAACATTTATTCTTGCAGAGGGCCCAAGTTTCGGCCTCAAGACCTAATTGGTGCCTCACAATTGCCTGGAGCTTCAGTTCCAGAGGCTATAATGCCCAATTTTGGCCTCTATAGGCACAATCATGCCTGTAAATATGCAATCACTTACACAGAGATCTAAATAAAAAAAAATTTAAAAAGAAAGTTAAAAATGTTGGTCATTTTGTTTTTATTTATTTTTTGAAATACATTTTTTCATACAATATATTCTGATTATGATTTCTTGTCCCCAGATCTTCCCACATCCTCCCGACCTCTCCACCCACTGGATTCCATGCCCTGTCTTCTACTGTCCTCTATTTGCTGCACTGTAGGGACACAGGTAAGTAATTATTTACGGTAGGAATACACATTTGCTTTAATTTGAGTCACTGATGCTTTGAAATAAAATGTTAATGTGAGTTTATCATGCCTCCTCTTTCTAGTTGACTGCTAGTCCATCTAGTTGTGCGTGCCAGAAAGGGCTCAACCTTACCTAGTTTTATTTCTAACACAAAGTCAGATATTCACGTATAAAAATCTTAAAAATATCGTGCCTACCAAAGTACTTTGCTATGAAAGAATTTTTTATGTCTCTTAACAAAACAAGTATATTTTTCTTGGTTTCAGACACCTTCAGTAGATGGTCTTATACAAAATTTTAAATAAAACCTAAAAGTTTAAAACCTTTTATGATCAAAACACTCATCAGGTCATGATGTTACTAAAAAATATGGGTATAACAAAATGATCAGTTTTCTTTATTTTTCCTTTATTCAAAGAGTGACATGGCCTAGGAGTTTTACAATGGTCTGAAGGAAGGAGAGTTTTTTTGTGCCTTAAACTCAATATTGTGCGTTGGAGTCAGCTGTTAAGAATTACTGAATTATCCAGGGCAAAATCTGGGGTATGGCTCACGTTACAGTGTGCTGGATATGAAAAGGGGTGCAGACTCTGCAGTGATTAAAAAGGCCTGTGGGATTGAACTCTTGCATTCCGGAGCAGCACATCAAGAGAGAGGCTGCAGGTTCTCGGGTTCTCGCAGCAAACTGTGCCTGTAAATAGACGAAGTGTTTGTGAAGAAACATCCCAGGATGGCTCTAAAAAGAATAGAAAAAGTGCCTTCTGGCCCCGGGGGAATGAGAATTAAACCTGAAGCAGGAAACAAATACCCCAGTGGTGTCAAGAATTTAAACACAGTGAGATTTCAGCTGGGTCAGAAAAAGAGAGGACACTTTTTTTCCCATTTATTTCTCCTTTAATATCTTTTGAAATAAGATTTTTTTTGAGGCTTCAGAAATGCTTTCAATTAACCTTTATTGTGTTTCTTAGGTATTCTTGGTAGTCTCTGGCTACAGTGGCCATCATCAAAGTCTGCTCTAGTGTATAATGTATTCAGCCTTCTTTCTTTTCAACAATTTTCTCTTCCATTTCACATCCGCTCTCCCCTGAACCCATTCTTCTTCATAAAAGCAACTGACATCTAATTAAACATAATCAGTCAGTCGATAATTTAGGCTATGTGGGTATTGTCAATTTAAATATGTTACCCAAGGTCAGTATGATGAGAAGATTACCTTGTTCACTCAAGCAAAATATTATTCTTTAGTGCCAGATGGAATAAAGGTTGATAAAAGTTGTTAGAGAATTTGTTTATATTACAAGAAGGTGTTATGTTTACCAAGGAAATTGTTTGGAAACTGTAGTCTGGTTTTGTGGCTGCCAATGCACAAGGAATTGTATTTGTATATGTTTCACTCCAAGAAAAATGCAGGAAGTAATGTCTTGAATTTTATTTTTGGTCAAGCTATTGAAAGTGAAATGAAAAATCTGTATATTCTCATATTTTGCTTTATGCTAGGATTTAACTTTCAGCTAAGAAATTTTGTTGTGAATGGGAACTAGATGTTTACACAACTGTGTTTTTATGGCATTTAACCATACCATGAATTTTTGTTTCTACTCAGATCAAGAGTGGTAATTTCTCATAAACATTTACTTGAAGAACTAAAAGTAGCAAAAAGCTCAGTTATTTGTCTATGTACTATTCATTAAAATCAAACTCATTTACAGTTGAGATTTTAAACTCTAAAGTAATGCGATTTGTATGTATACTGGTTTCTTAAACTTTATAGCTATTGACAGTCTCAAAGTATATGCCTAATAAAACAATCAAATGTGATACATTTGTACACTGGATCAAAATTTAAGTAGTGTTATGAAAAACCAGAATTCATAGAGACTTCGTATGGTTTTTCAAGACAATCAAAAGAAGCATGCACTCTGCAGATACATAAGGCAGACTACCAATTATGAGGAAGTCTTGAAATATGTTAGCTGTCTTAATTTTTTATGACACCTTTTAAAAGTGGTTTGAGTGGCTTTCTATGCAGTTTATACTTGTGAGTGGTGTCCTGTCCCTTTCTGTCTTTTGAATGGTGAATTTCTTTATTTTAATGGTTAGTTTTAATTTCAATTATTGAAGTGTTTGCCCTACCTACCTGTATTTTTTGGTTTGCAAATACTATGAGATAGAAAGTGTAGCTATTGATGGGAAGAACATACACAGACACACAGGGAGACACAAAGACATAGACACATTGATACACAGACAGACAGACAGACACACACACACACATACACACACACGAGAGAGACAGACACACACAGAGAAAGTGGGGAGGGGAGATGGGGGAACGGTTTCCTTATGTGTTTGTTAGGCTTGCATTTTGCTCTTTGCTCAGTCCACTGCCCAGAATATGTCTAAGAACTGATTTTAAAAGATAATTTTAAATCGTATGTAATATCAACAGAAAAGCCAGAGAGATAACTTAGCAGGTAAAGGCACTTGCTGTGCCAGCTTGGTAACGTGAGTTTGCTCACCAGGTGTTATAAAGGTGGAAGGAGAGAAGTGACTCCACGAAGCTAGCCTCTGACCTCCACTTATATTCTCGCATATACATCATATGTACATGCATAACAATAGCAAGACATAGATGCACAGCCTCCCCAAATCTAAATCCCTCTCTTTGAAAAGGCCACCAGATCTGTTACTAAATTAAATTCTAGTGGCTTTTCCAATTTTACCTGGGCCATGAGTAAAATTCCCTATTTCCCACGCTTAGCTCAAGACTATAGCAGTGACTACCATCAGATTCAAAGGCTTATAAGCAAACACTCAAATCAAAAGTAGAAATGATGGAGCTGGAGAGATGGCTTAGCGGTTAAGAGCACTGACTGCTCTTCCAAAAGACCCAGGTTCAATTCCCAGCACACACATGGCGGCTCACATCTGTCTATAACTCTAATTCCAGAGGATCTGATACTTTCACAAAGACATACATACAGGAAAAAAAAACACAAAAAAAATTTAAAAAAGAAAAAAAAGAGTAGAAGTGAATATGTTTTCCAAGACCTGAAGGAAAGAGATAGTGACCGTCACATAGACACAGCTTCTCTCTCCCCATTCATCTCTATGAAAGCATTTATGTATCCTGGTTGTGGAAAGACAAACTCAGGACTGGGAGTTCAGTGTGTGTGAGGGTCCTGTTATACCCATTAGCACTGCTGGCCCAGGGCCCCTGCCTAGACAAGAGTCAAGACATGCTGAATAGAAATGACTTAATTCTCATGCTCTATATCATTTCTTTTTTTTCCTTTAACAAAAAATATCATTGCATCATAATTATAGAATTTGAAAGCCTGGTGTCAATGCACCAGCAGAGTTGGTTGCTAATGGATATAGCCTGTTCCATGCCACTTTCACATAGATAGGCTTCCTGGAACCTGTAGTGACCTTAACTTCTGCTGCATCATCCAATCTCTGCCCTTGGCATCATTGCAGTCATATTGGGTTAGAAATCCATGGTAGTCTATAATCTCAACATCTGCAAAGACTCTGTTCCCAAATAAAGTCATACTGTACATAAAACCATACTGTACAACTTTGCGGGTTCAGACGCCAAGGGACATAAGTTCTATAGCTTAGAATAGAAGCATTTCTATGGAGAACTGGCTGTAATATCTATTTCAAATGATAGAGAAAATAGCTCTTCTTAGAGGAACAATGGAGGCATGCTCATTTTTATTTCTTTTATCTTTTGAAATTCAATTCTCTCATTTTTCTGATAATTTCCTCTTTAAAAATCCCCTATATTTTCTGTGTTGTGCTATTTTAACTAACAAATTTACTTCTGTTACTAATCTCATAATCAGTCAGTTGGTGTTTTCCTTGGTTGAGAGATTTAGAAAATACTCTATTGTCTCCCTCAGAAGAAAAGATGGTGGAAATAGCAGTAGTTGAGTCTGAACTGAGACCAGAATTCTGCCCATGCCTTTAAGGACTACAGGACTCTAGGCACCTTTCCAAACATCGCTCTCAGTTTTCTCATCTGTGAACTGGGGATAATCATAGCTTGCTCTCCAGATGAAGTGAGATAATTCATGTACGTAGAATGTTTGATAGATGGTAGATGCTTGTACAAGTATACGATGTGTAAGAATCACATCCTGTGTAATATAATAGTATTATAGTCCTGTGGTTATCTCTATGATTGCTAGTACAAGTTTGATATCTGCTATAAAGCAGCCAGAGTGGGGGAAAGGTTTTGCTTGCAATACAGATGCAAAGAGGACTCTGTTTTCAAAGGACATTCCTGAGTACCCCCAACTAGTACTAACGTGGGTGAGTACAACATCAGCGTCAGGATTCTCTGTGTTCTTTCTCGGTTATCTCTAGCAAGTCTTGCCTGTAGTGGCACTCCGTGGATGGAATGTAACTCACATTAGCAGTGTGTAGATGAAATGTGATAATAGCTCAAAGTGTGCTTCTTAAACTATCATATAATAATATAAATCATCTTCCATCCTTAAATTATTCATTACATTTCAGGAATCTAAATATACTAAACCATATAATTCATTCTGTTTCAAGAACTGTAAACTAAAATTAAATTAAAAATTTCAGCTAACAATCTTAAAACTAAGAAAAATAATTTTTATAAAGAATTAAATTATGCACACATATATAAACTAGTCATATCTTTACCTCTAAACTAAATGCCTAACTTTTTCTTTAGCTTTTTGCCTTTTCAGTGTAAATGCTTACGTTGTTTTGATTTTTTTCATATCATAGTTTTACAGCTCACTTCCTGATGTAAAGTTCTAGCACATATTGGCTGTTGTTTGTAGACTATGACTCTCTACCCCTCTCCATTGTAGAAGTAGCACACTAAAAGTCACAGTGGTTTTATAGTTTTGAATGTGTTATTCCAGTGCTCCAGTACACTTCCTAGTCTGCAATTGGCTTGGTTCAGAGATATCTCTGTCACAGCACAAAGTATTGAATTATGTGATAGTTCCCTTCAAACTCAGACACTCATGACTGCTTACAAGAAACATTCCAGACACTTTACAATAGGGCACTTCTCAGTCTAGCACATTCCTTAGTCCCTTGTATTCTCTGGCTTTATCAAGTGACTTGGCAGTATTTCTAGGCCCTGCAACCCTCTCGTGTGTTTCCCCACACCAGGCTTCAGACAGGTTTTATCTGAGTGCTTATCTGTCTATTGTTCCTGGGGCATTAGATATCAACTGAGATTCCACATCCACTGTCTCCACTATTGCTTCTAGAAGGAACCCATCTGTTTGGGGAAGACCAGATTTTATTAGCCAGAAATGCGTGTACATTCTTTTATAATATGACTCATGTTTGTCTAGACATTTCTTGGGCTCTTGTTACGTCTGTGTTTGTTTCCTTTGTAACTTCCCGTCTCCCGAGTCTAACATCTTGTGCATTTCAGGCTAATTAACTAGATAGAACTGGCTGTGCAGTTGAGGACGACATTGAAATTCCTCATGGTGTTACAGATGTGTAACACCATGCTCAGATGATCAGGCGCTGGTTATCACATCCAGTGCTCAGTGCTTATGTATGTTTAAGAAACCACTCTACTACAGAGCGTGGAGGTGCACACCTTTAATCCCTGCACTTGGAGGCAGAGGCAGGTGGACTTCTGTGAGTTCTAGGCCAGCCTGGTCTTCATAGTGAGTACCAGGACAACCATGACTGTTACATAGAAAAATCCTGCTTAAAAACCCACCCACCAGGGAAAGAGAGAGAGAGAAAGACAGAGAGAGAGAGAGAGAGAGAGAGAGAGAGAGAGAGAGAGAGAACACTCTACCAACTGAGCTATATTCTCTCAGCTGACCTTCACTTATTAATTTTTTTGAGATAAGGGTTTTTGTTATGTAGCCTAGTCCATTCTTAATTTTACTAACCTTCGGCTGGTTTCAAATTTATAGTAATCCTCCTGCCTCAGCCTCTTGGATAATGAGGTCGCACAACTATACCTGATTGCAAAGTGAAGTATGGAATGACTCTGCTCAGTTTTTGTCATCAACTCATTAGGATTTCTCTTCCATTTTTTAAAAATTAAATGTTTAAGGACTGAAATATTTTTGAGCCACTTTTATATATCGATAACTACTTCAAATAGCATCCAAAATTGTTAGTCTTAGCTTACTGGCACATTCTTTCAAGCTTTCTTATGGTATGTTTTTTTTTCAGTGTCTATATGTACTAATTTATTTTATTAAAATAGAAAATATTAAGCGAATTAGAATTAAGCTATAACCAAAAGGCTGACTCCCCATTTGGATGAGAATGGCTCTCAAGGTGCACTATTCACCCACTCATAGCTTTAAGAACTTCATGGGCCAGATGCTCATGTTCAAGCATAGCTTGGTTCAAGTTTGTAAGGACAGATTTGCTTTTTCCAAAAGTATATGCTCTGAGTGGTTCAAGTTGCTACCCCACACAGGCAGCCTTTAACATTTCCCTGTCTGTGAATAAGAGACTATGAAGCTGCCACACTTTAGTGGTCTCCACGCCAATGTTATTCATGCCAAAATGCTCTGGACTGCAAATAGCAATCGAGAGCCCTAACACCACACAACTCTTTTGCCTCATGCATCTTCTTGTGGTTTGAGAAATGAAGGAGGCATGGAGTTACTCTCAGTTCTTTATTCATGTCTGTGACAGGAGTAAACCCTGACAAAGGGAGACCGTGGCAGAGACTTTGTATTCCCGTGGTAGCTCTTTGGTAGTACCCTAGTAGGCAAATGCCATACTTGAGAAAAACTTGTAATAATCTGAATTCACCACATATCAGTGTTCAAAGTCATGATAAAGAAAGGATAGCATTTATAGGCACTTCTGTTACCCAAGCACTAGACAAACAATTCTCAGATATATGTAAATATGTACACACACACATATACACACACACACTCATCCAGTCATCCATTTGTTTATTCAACCAAAGTTTGAGCAACTAAATTGCCCTGGTGCCATTGTACAGTTACACAAACAACTCCCTGAGACATATATTTTAATATTAAGATACATTTATCTTCTTAAAGATGAAACAATGACATGAGAGATCACAGGCCCAGAAAGATAAATGTTTTGATTAGGGTTGCACAACTAATGAAGAGGAAGCACTGTGTGCCAGCTCACAAACAGTGTGCAGATCATTGCTCACTATATGTCCTGTTATCACTACAGAAAAGCAATAAAATTGCCTTGTATTTACAAAATCAAGCATTAATAATTGATAGGATGAGAACACTAAGTCTCTGAAGTTTACAACAGATCACATCAAATTTCTAAAAAGTAATTCTGCAAGAAGTTCCAACCATACATTTCCTTCTTACAGAGGAATTATTGAATCAAAACTTTCTGTATGTGCAAGTGAAAGGCTTGTCATTGAGTCTCGGGACAAATGTGCATTAAGCTAATCACATATGTCATGCAATTTAGATGATAGATGATTTCGCAAATGAGCAAATCAACACACATTTTAGAGGCACCAGGTAGGTACTACTGAAATAAAATTCTGTAGAGAAATACGAATCTGCAATAATTGCTTCCTATGGGTCCTCATTCTCTTAATAGACTAGCTCCAGCCATGAAGCTGTTTTGCTCTATCTTTAATTCTTACTTCATTAAACACAAGCTGCCCAATGTAATTCTATTCTATTTGCCTTTTAGCTTCTGCCTTTTCTTGAGGTTCTCATGCAAAGAATTCCAAAATTATGCTAATGTAAACCTTTCTCTCGGACAAAATAAATACTATTGCCTCATCCTTAGAAAGATGATCAATGAACAATGCTAAATGCAACACGTCAAATGTTCCCAAGAAACCTGTCATGGAGGGTGTGTGGATATTTAACAGATAGACTTGTACAAGACAAATTACATGAATAAGAGACACTTACATTAATATAGCAAAGCATTTTATATCTCAAATGGCATAGAAATTTAAGCTTCCTAATTTGTTATTCTTTGGACCCAAAGTAATGTGTGGATCTTAATGAGTATTTTTAATTTAAGAAAATTTGTCTTAGGAAAATGATCCATCTGTTTATTGAAATAATCGTTTGCAAAGCCAAGGAGGTCACATCAGGTCAAAACCCATATCTAAGTTGGTTTAAACTTAGAGTAACCTAAATAGTGTGTCAAATTGGACTACTATAATTATAAAACTACATCATATAGGTTTACCAAAAAAAATCTCTTCTAGGATTTTACATTTTTTAAGAAACATTGGTTTAAAGGCAAGATTTGTAGTGTAGGCAACCTATTGGAATTCCAAAATGCATTTAACATTTGTTTATAATTCCATATCATTATGTTAGATTTAAGTTGTCAAACTAAGTTGATAACAAACATTAAGTATAGAAATGTATACAGCAACAGGCCTGGTGCCAAATAAGGCAAACAGAGAACCCTTGTCTGAGGGCTATACATTCGAAAGTTAAGGGTGTGGTGATATTTTGAGGGCAAAGTTTGCTCTTTGAAATGAAATGATTTTTTTAATGCTTTGTACTCTTACAGTGTGACAGAATGGCTGCATCTTGCCATGGATTTCTGCATAATTATCTATCTACAATACCAGCACTGCAAATGTGGCTATTGTCGGCCTACACTGTGCGCTACCTTGAAGAAATCATTCTTTGGATAAAGTATGGGTCTTTTTTTACACTGTTTATCTTTCTGCTGCTGAATATACAGGAAACTATTTGCACCTTTATCCTCACTCTGGGTTAAAGAAATGAATTGAAGTGAAAGACATATGTAACAGTATCTTATTTATGGTCCTCAGGGTATTTCTCTCATTTATGTTAATAGCCAGGGATAAGTCAGTTAGATTTATGAAAGCATATGCCATATGACTATCATCACAGAGTACAAAAATACAACAATGGCCCATACCACAAGATGTTTATAAGTTGCTTTCAGAGATAATTCCTGAAATAGTAGTGTGAAAATTGGAGTAACAAATACAAGAACAGGGAAGAGCAGTGAGCAGATTGAATGAAGAGGCTTTGGCTGATCTTTTGATGTTTAATGCTTCTCAGTGGTGTAGAATTTGTGTTAGTAGAAGCTGTCGCCACTGAGACAGCCTGAGGTTTTAATCCCAGAAGTTATTTACCACCACCCTGAAGAACTGAATTGATTCCTAGTTTTCTCTTTTCTTTCTTAAAAAAAGACAGCAATATTTAAAAACTATAGCATGTAGTAAATGGAAAAATACATATAGATTGCAGCAACAGTCTCTTAAATTTAAATAGATACTATTTTCTAATATCCTCATTTATTTCATGTGACTGTATAATCAAATATATTATAGCCAATGATTCACTGGTCAACTTGTCTAGCTGAAATGGAAAGTTCAAAGTTCAGTGAGAAATCCTGTCTGAAAACAAAATTGAAAAGATGGAAAGGGATATTCCCAACATTGACCTCTAAACTCTACATCTAAACATGCAAGTGAACTCTCAAAAAAAAAACCATACAGGAATATATATCCATAACACACACACAATCAACAAAAGAACAGATATATTTTCAATGATCTTTAATGAAAAATCAGGCTTCATTTTGTGAATATGCACAGTTGTTGAAGACAGGCTCTATAGTAGTGTGATACCCCTGTGTTAGTGTAGGTTGGATCTTATGACTCTCTTCTTGTGAATAGAATGTGGTAAAAGAATGTCAATCATGCTGGACAAATGCCCCCCATTACACTAAACCCCTAATTCCATCTTGTATTTCTTATTTTGAGATATTGCTAAAGTCCCCAGACTGGCTTTGAACTCTCTCTGTAGCCTAGGCAGCCCTTAGAAACTGAATTGGAAAAAGAATAGGAAATCCTCTTGCTTCATCTTCCTGAGTATCTGGGATTCCAGGCCTGCACCAAGATATTCATGTTGGTAGTTGCTTTGAGGAGCAACTTGTGAACAAAATTCTAACCTAAACAGGCAGAGAAGTCTTAAGAGCTGCCAAGAGCTGAGGAAGCCTGCAAAAGGATCTTGTGATACCTACAGGTCAGCCAGCAAGGCAATTGCAGGGTTATGGGAGGCTCTGTGATGGGAACACTCCGCTAACCCACACCTATTTCCTGTGCACAAACTGTGAGGTAATAAATGCCTATCAAAAGATTTAAGATCATGACTTCATTTGCTGTAATGGCAATAGATAAGTACTACAGGTTTCAGTATGTGGAAGTAGGATGTCTCCCCACTTCTGAAGTTTCATTTTGTTGCTGTGATGAAACACTATGAGCAACAAAAACAAGAACTTGAAGAAGCAAGGGTTTATGTCATTTTACACTTCCAGATTATATTCCACCACTGAGGGAAATCAGGGCAGGAAGTCAAAGCAGGAGCCCAAGAAGAGGGTGACGTGCTAGTCCATGTAGTATAAGCAGTGAATACATAGCTGAAACAGGGGCTGTTGTCTGCTGGCTGCCTTGCTCTCAAAGCTGCTCAACTAGCTTAGACATCCCAGGCCCACCTGTCTAGGGATGGCGAGGTTCACAACAGAGAAGGAATCCCCCAATCAATCATTGTTCAAGATAATCTCATAAACATGGCCACAGGCCAAATTGATCTCTGAAATCCCTTAATTGATGCTCTCCCCAATGACTCTAGGCGCTGTCAAGTTGACAATTAAGACTAACCAGGACACCTACCAGCCAATTAAGAGTGTGGAAGTAGCTTTAAAGCTAGGAAGTAAGAAGAGGCTGAAAGAATGCCTGGGAGATCAACAGGTACTCCTGAATCACCTCGGCCATATCTATAGCAATCTGGACTCTGAGGATGTTTGCTACTGAGGATTCAGGAGGAAATGAGAATGTGTAATTGGGAGCAGGGAAGGAAGATGGTGTGCAGAGACTGAGTGTAGCCACAATATCTCCCCATTGCCTGTTATATTGAGAAAGTCAAGTATGGGTTTTATGAACAGTGAGAGATAGCTAAGATTTCCAAGTGAAGTGTTCTTCCGCTGCTTAATGTTTGTATTTTGATTCTTTTTGGTTGGTTTGTTTTTGTCTTGCTGTTTATAGTGAAAACTTGGGGCAAAGAATGGAAACGGTGCTGAAAGTTTTGGAAAAGCTCAGCCCTTCCTTATACCAAATGATGTGGAAGTAGCTTCCGAATCCAGAAGATAACTAGGTCATGGTGAGGAATGTGGTCTAGACATAGAGCGGATTAGTTGATTGTATTTCTCTTTCTACTCTCTGAGGAGGATCGAAGCCACAGAAACCACAGATTAGAAGTGCTCCTTGTTTAAACCCCCCACATTCTGGAGCAGTTTGTCATCCATAAACAGATTAGCAGTCTAGTAAGAAACACAAAGAACTAGTAGCACTGCTACTATGTCACCATATAAACACCAGGTGACATTATAGTGCCTACCTATAGTACTCAGGGGAAATCACTTACGCTCACACAGGCTGAACACAATGCTTCTTCTGTCCTTTTCCTCTGATAGTCAATGCCCAGATAATTCTCATTGCACTTTCTACTTTCTGGCCATGTTTCTTGTGGAGTCCTAAATGCACATCGCAGGTATATGAGTGCTGGAGGGACTGGAGACAAATGTGTCACCATGCTGATGGCCTCTTTTTAATCTAGGAGCCTTAACTGTACTTATCTATTTTTCTATCTATCTATCTGTCTGTCTGTCTGTCTGTCTGTCTGTATGTCTGTCTGTCTGTCTATGTGTATATATATCAGGTATACACATACACTTATACACACAGACATACACACAGATAGAGAAAGAGGGGGCGAGGGAGGAAGAGGGGAAGGGAGGGGGGAGGAGAGAGAGGGAAACTCCCACATGCATTTGTAACCCAGGAGTCAGATCTTTCTTTCCACCTTGTGAGTCCTAGGAGTTAAACTCAGACCGTCGGGCTTCGTCCCTCCGAGCCGTCTCAGCAGCGCACAGCCACTACTTGTAAGAGGCTTATTATCGCTTCTCTATGGCCAGTATAGTCTTCTGCCAGTCTTGCTCCTGCATCCTTTTTTTAGAAAATCATTTGTTTTTATTTTATATGCTTTCCTGTATATGTGTATATATCACAGTGTCAAATTGCTGGATGCCAAATCTCCTGGAGTTGGAATACAGACAATTGAGAGCTGCCATGTGGTTGCTGGGAATTGAATCGGGTCCTCTGGGAGAGCAGATCCTAAATCCTAGCTGAGCCTTCTTTAGGTTCCTTGTTCCTCTAGTCTCACACTCTGATGATTCCTGATTTTTACTTCTGTGGGGAAATTGTTGCAAATAGTACAAGACTTTCACTAATGACTGTGAATACAGATCAGAATTGTTAATCTTCATTATCTACTTGACTGAACTTAAAACCACCTAGGAAATATGTTTCTGGACACATATGTGACAGAATTTACAGACTGATTTAACTGAAAAGGGAAGACACACTGTTAATGTGGGTGGCACACCTCCATGGACTGGATTCCTGGACTGAATTATGAGTGGAGTACCACCATTCATATCTCTCTGCTCCTTGACTGTGGTCACAGTGCGTCAGCTACTTCACATTCATGCCACCATGTGGCATGCCACCATCCTCACCATAATGCGGTTTATCCTCTTACACTGTGAGCCAAGACACACTCTTTCTTAAGTTGCTTTTGTTAGGTGTTTCACCATAGAATGAGAGAGAGCATATCCAGTACACACCTGTACACCCACCTCTGTCAGTGTTGTGCACTCTACCTTTGTTCTGACCATAGGTCAGAACTCCTTGTACCTCTCTAAGGAAAAGACCGCTATTCAAGTAGATTTTTCAGAAAAGGGTCAGATGGCAAGCATTTTAGTCTTCGTGGGTCATACGGGTTTGCTTGCATCTATTCAAGTCTGTCACTGAGCCATGAAAACAGACATAGAAATAGAACAAATGGGTACAGCTGTGTTCCAATTTACAAAAGGCTCATGAATAGGCAGATATGCCCTATGACCTGTGGGTTGCTAAACCTAACTCTAGAGTTGACACATGTTCCCACTCTTCCGTCTCTGAGTAAGAACATATCTTCAGCAACTATCTCTCCCTCAAGCTAGCATACAAAAATGCAAGCATCCTTCTACCTTTCAGTGGCGTGGCTTGGTGTAGCTGTTCTCCTCAAATTACTTTGTTATTTCTCTTCCTCATTTCACTATTTTTATTATCAAGAGTTTCTTCTGATCTTTTCCTAACATCCCCTCCCAATGCTTTAGCTGTCACCATTTCAATAAATGACTTAAGGACTTAAGTTCACCAATGACCAACAACACATTATTAAATCCAGTGAAAAATTTCCATCTTCATTTGTAAATACTCTCAGGTAAGTGTAGTCTTCCCACCCCCACCCATCAAAAGAGCCTCTTTTCGCAGCAGATGGAGACCATTGCAGAAATCCACAACTGATCCAAACTTAGAGAGCAACTGACTACAGGTGTATATCCCCAAGTGAAACATTTACAATCCAAGTTCTAACCCTAAGACTTAGGGAATGTCTCAGAAGAGGGAACAGAAAGACTGCAAAAGTTAGAGAGCCAGGGCATCTGTTGTGAGATTGTGTCTTCTATATATGGCAGTGAAGGTGCATCCATGGAATCCTGTTATATCATTATCTAACACAGATGTGTGCAATGACAGCACCTGTTGACATAGCAGTGTGGATTGGGGAGAGCTTACAAAGACCTACTCTTAGACGAAGAGCTACTTGCAAACAATGGCTATTGAGAGAGGAGGAGTTAGCCTTCTCTAATAAAGAGCCCTGTGAGCTCATCCAGTTTCAAATGGTCAAATCTAAATACATACACATAAGAACAACATTAAGTGGACTCAGTAGATTGTATTATATTGACATTATATATATATACATATATATACACACACAGATAATTAAAGATGAGGTCATGAATTTAAAAGGGTGTTGTGAGGCCATGGGAGGAGTTGGAACAGGCAGAAGATGGGGTGGAAGTAATGTAAATACAAAACTTATGTAAGAAATTAAAAAAACACATTGTACAAAATTCTTAAAGCAATACAAAAAAGAAAACAACAAAAACCTAAGCTAATGTATCTATAAATTTATATTAAAATCACAAAGAAAAGCCTAGAAGTGATTACTGTCAATGTCAAAATAGCACTCGTTATAGTTGACTGGAGATATCTGTGATTCTAAAGGGATATGGGAGGATTATGAAAGTGAATTCAGCATCCCATTTCTTCACTGAGCCACATGGTTGTTCTTCTATGCAATAAATTGTGTGTTTTTTGGTTTTCTGTATCTATCTACATTTCAGCTTAAGAGGATAGAGCGTGAACACTATTCTGGGACCATGTATCAAATTCTGAGAAGCAAATAGGAAATCCCTCTGTAGTGAGAACATTCTCAATACCATGGATATTTAAAACAGAGATATGACCATTTAAAATTGTGCAAATATTCCTTTTTGACATAAGAAAAATGTCTTGTGGTTAACCATTCTGTGGAGATTGCTTTTATTAGTGGGAACGCAAGCAGGAGTTCCCATCATGCCCTTTCTCTTCGTTCCTTTTACCATGATAATGAGCTCTTGGGAGACACTTGAATCTCACAGAAGATTACACTTGAAGGAATATTATTCAAGAAGATGTAAGGCAGAAGGGCTATTAAAAGGGAGTGCTAGCGTGCCTAGGAAGCCTGTAATCATTCTCAGCAGAAAGCTGATTATTTGGCTGGAATCTTTGACAGACACATTTCTCCAAAGTTGCATGGTGAAGATGGACTTCTAGCATGACAAAGAACAGCAAGTGGTAGAGAAACAGTTAACTCTCGAGCTTTTATCATTACTTTAATATTGCCAGGAAGCACATGAAAGTCTCCCAGAGCCGACTAGATATTCTAAAAAGGAAAGAAAAAAAAACCCGGCTTTCATTGATGTAAATAACAAGTCTTTCATCAGAGGAGGGAAAAAAAGGTGAGCGCACAAGGCAAGATAATACAATTAATTTTCATTTCAAATCCTCTGGGACAGAGTACCATTTTCTTGATTACAAAGATATGTGGTCATGATTTTAAGGAGCCAAGAGAGTCCACAATACTTAAATAGGAAAATGCAAATTATTCTGTCACAAGTTGGTCCCTTAGTGCTAAACTCTACAGAAACTGTCTTCAGGCTGGAAAAACACAGTCAGTGTTATAACACTGGGTTTGGTTTTACATTTGGTACATTTCCCATGAGAAAATGTAAAACTTATGACTTAGTGATACTTTTAATGAGCAATTGTTTATGAAGCTTGTTTCATACTTATTTCACGGAGTAGCAAAATTGTACTGAGTTTAAAACACAGTGTGAGGAAAGGCCGATTGCAAAGTGGATGGATGTAGTCAACTTCCTCAGCTGCTTCTAATGCAATCCCTTTCCATTAAACAAGAGGCATAAGCTCTGTGTATAAGTCAGGCCATATACTCCAACTTCTGGGCTCATATACATTACTACCAATCAGCAATGATTTATGGATTGTATTTATTCATTTTCACCATTCTTTGTATTTATTTATATGGACCTACACTGCTAACCCTCCTTTGACCAGCATCCCTTTAAATGAATGTTCCCTTTATGGTCTTCATATGATTCCTTGCTAGTCATCTTTTCAGGATATGGCTATTTATGACCACTGAATAATTTCCTATGGCTCTTAAACTGAATTCAACATGGTATGTTTTTTGTATGTGTTTCTATGAGTCTGTACATGTGCAGATGCACACACCTGTACATGTGTGCATAGAAGGCAGGGGACTAGTCTGGGTATCTTCCTCTCTCTCCACCTTATCTTCAACACAGGTTTCGACACAACACTTCATTGAACCGAGAGTTCATGATTTTGGCTAGACAGGCTGGTGAGTGAGTCCTTCAGATCTCCTGCCTCTTCATAACCACGCTGTTATACACTCAAATGTGTTACCATCATCTGTATAATAGTTTAATCATCATCATCATGCTACACAGTATACCTGTTGGACCTTTCAGTTATGCTCTTCAGTTTCTTCAGAAGTTTTGGCTTTAATTAATTAATGTACTTGTCATGTACAAAAGTTTAATGAGCATTAAACTGCACTAACTCATATTTGATACTTCTTTATCATGTTGGTTTTACTCTTTAATTTTTGAATTTCTACATAGTAATTATGAGTCTCTCTGGCAATTTCTAATTTAATTTTTATGACTAAAATAGACCATATTATTTGGGGCAGAAGAGATGCCTCAGTAGCCAAGAGGGAATACAATACTTTACTTGCAGAAGACCTGAGCATGGTTCCCTGCACCCACATCAGGCCTCTCACAACCACCTGCAGCACTAGTTCCAGAGGACTCCGAAGCTTCTGGCCCTTCAAGGGTACTTGCTTCCATGTATAACACCCCACATACATCATTAATAATTTAATAATAATTATTTTAAATGTTATTTAAAACTATATCTATATCTATTTAATGTTTAAAATATCATTTTAAATAATATTTTAATAACTATTTTTAAATAATATTTTAAGCTCTAGTGTGTCCCACTAGCATCACATGACCTAACTGCACTTTGAATTCATGTATTTATATTATTTTTATGGACAACTCCTTTCAATGTGTATCTTATATATGTCTTTATTTAGAAAAATTTCCTTATGAGATTTAATATTTTATTAATTTATTAACTTAATGATATGGTAATTTTTCTCCTTCTGAGAGTTAATATTTAATTAATTAATTAATTAACTTAATAATGTGGTAATTTCTCAGCTGGTTAGTCTTATCCTAATATTGAGCAATTGCAATCATATCGATTAACTTTAACCTCTCTGGTTTTGAGGTTCCACTGCATTCTGTGCAGAAGAGTTTTGGCAAATGTTTGTTTGCTACTGAAAGGGTTTTTGGCTTTTCCAACTACCTCTTAAATAAGTCACTCAAGTGGCTGAAGAAACTTCAGAGCTCCCGTCTGTTCTCAAAGACGTGCTGTGCTTTGCAATCCTCATGCTCTGCTCAGAACTGCTTCCCTCTCAGCAACTGGAAAACTCAGCCATTCTCTCCAAAATTGTCTCCTTTCAAGGACGTCTCTAAACTTAAACGTGAACGCTTGCAAATTAATAATATTCTTGCTAACATCCACTTCCTGACATACTCAGATCTTAGTTTTTGCTCCTTCCTGCTCACTGCATTCTACTGGAACATTGGTGATAGCTTAGACAGAAGGTCTTTTCTTTGACACCAAGACATTCACCTGTCCTTTGCCACCAAAGTTCTAATGCAAGAGTTCTAATTGTTAAGGAAAGAAGTTAGCCAGCACATGTTAGTTTGACAACTGTGATTCTACAAGTAACGAGGAAGTTGTCTTCAACATTTTCCAATAAATATATTTTAAATATTAATACTTGTTATTTTTGGTATGTATGTTTGTTAATGAGTAAAAAGCCAAATAATTGTGGTGTGATAGCTCATTGTCTTTACTTAGGATCCTTGCTTAAAATCTAGTTGTTGTGGCTGAAGAAATGGCTTAGGGTTGCCAATCATTGTTGGTATCAGCCACAGAATGACATGTGTCTCCTTCCACTTGAAGTCATCAGTTCACCAGAAGTGCAAGAACTAATAAACGTTAAATTATAGGCAGCTACGTTTTAACTGAATTACATCGTTAACCTTAGCTTGTTGCAATTTTATAACTCATGAAAACATGGAGTTATGGAAATACATGATGTAATATACATACTTAAGTATAATAAAATTGGCCTGAATCTGCCTTGCATATTACTGCATGTATTTGCTAACACAGTACTTACTTGTGTATTACAACTTGATATAATAAATTTCTGTGAAGAGAGGAGAAAGGATGATGAAAATTGAATGTTTATCAGACAATTAGATTATTGCACAAGCTACTAAAAACTGAAAATATAAGAACCTAGAATGTTGCTACAGTCATTACTCTGTGATGGCTTTCACCCAGGTCGGCAATAAGTTAGCACTTAGGTGCTGAATAAGTAGTATAATTCCCAATCTCATTTGTTTTAAGGAAGAATAATACAATTAGTTTTCATGTAGACTTAAAATTATTAGTATTTATGTTCTTAGTATTTGCCATTTAATTAAAAGCAAAGCAATACAAATTAATGTGTAGGTTACTAGAATATGATATTCATTGTTTGCTTAGCTTTTATTTCCTAGTTAGATTTAGTATATTCTCTGTGTGAAATCACTGACTTTTAATGGCTGGATGATTGACTCAGATCTATGCGATCATTCTAAATGGCTATGTGAGCCATCAAGAAAAATAATAGATGAAATCTTACAATCTCGGTCTCAGGACATCTGTAGTTTCATATCCCAATTAGATGGAGACAGTGCCTGTTCCCCAGGATGGTACCATAGGAAGCCTTTCATCCACCATACAAACTTTGATACTGGCTGAGATTATGGACAACACTGAAAGAATGTAATCAATATGCAGGCAGAACATACATTTTAAAAAATATGATCTCAGTTGATGTGACCACTCTCTAGAGAGATTTATAAAAGAGAACAGAGGGAATAGTTCTTAGCATTCAAAAGCATAGTTCACTTTCTCTGGGCTGACCCTGTCTGCACATGTTTTTTCTTTTAATGCTTCTCAAAGGATTAGCATCCAAAAGTGACAGAAAGACAGTGGATGTGATGATGACAATATGTGTGATCCTGGTCAGTACATGATTATACTCTGTGAGGGTTTACTGTGAGTACCATGCAGTTCTTTCTTTGCTATGGATAATGGTAGATATACAGGAGTAATAAGTATAAGGATAAAGATACTATTTTCCTTTCTGATATAGATGGCAAAGGATTCTGTACAAACGTTTTCCTACAGCGTTTCACAGATATCCTTGTTTCAAATATAGATTCATTGTTCTTAGGTTGCTTTGTTCATTTTGTCTTTTAGAACAAAGGATGTCTTTTAGTAAAAGGATGACAAAACATATTTTGGGAATCTTTATCAGGTTAAAAAATGAAAAGCGATATACTCTTTCTTTTCATCTTGAATTGAGAGTCCTTGTTAATTTACCCATTTGCCATCCTTACTTTTGTTTCAAAGTGGCTTGGCTCCCTGTATTGATGTTGATAAAGAAAAATTATTAAGCATGATTAGAAAAGGTAGTGCATATATATAATGTTTATATACATATAATGTTTATATATTTTATAATGTATATAACTATATATCTTTATCTATATATAGATATATAGTGTTTTTTGAACAAAGGCAATTGCATTTGAGCATCCTCCTGTTTTGAGACTGGGTCTTTCAATCTGAAGCCCAGGCTAGCTAAAACTTGTACCATATCCAAGGCTTTCCCTGAATTTTCAACAGTTCTCCTGCCATAGTCTACCAAAGTTTGAATTACAGATATTGCAATCATGCTTAGGTGAACAAGAGTATTTTTCAAAGTTCAAAACTCATATGCTTCTGTTTTAGGTTGACATTGAAAAAAGTGTAGTTTTTATTATTTTTTAATTAGCCATTGAATAACATGAATGTAGGTTAGTTCAAATAAGAACATTTGTTTCAAATATAAATATGGCAAGACTCAACACTTAAATACTTCATAATCTTATTGCTATAAGTAAAGTCAAACATGTTAGAATAGACCAGTTCATTTTGAATCTTCTTCAGGCTATACTGATGTGGGATGTCCTGTATACATGTTGCTTTCATTGGTTGATGAATAAAGCTGTTTTGGTCAATGACTTAGCAGAATAAAGCCAGGTGGGAAATCCAAACAGAGATATATAGAGAGAGTAGACAGAGTCAAACAGATGCCAGCCATTCACTGAGGAAACAAAGTATGTAGAAAAGGTAACACCACAGCAACATGGCAATACATAGACTAATAGAAATGGATTAATTTTGGATGTAAGAGCTAGCTAGAAATATACCTGAGCCATCAGCCAAATGGTGTTGTAATAAATATAGTTTCTGTGTGATTATCTGGGCCTGGGCAGCTATGAAACGAAAGTGCCGTCTCTGTTTACAAATGGTACACTTCTGCATTTTTGGGGGGGGGCTGAAGAATTGTGGGACTGGGCAGGATTGACACTTCTGTCTACAATGGCACCCAAATGTTTGGCAAAAATTTTCACATAAAATCTGAGAGAGCTTTAAAAAAAAGAATTCTAGACAGACAAGAACAGAGTCAAGTGCAGCTTCTTGGTAACTGTTTTTAATTTGGTAGGCTCTGTTTGCTAGAAGTAAGCAGAGGCATGGCCCCTTAAAGATTGCCTTTCTGACTCATCATTAGTTGCAAAAACCTTGCAGTTCTTTTAAAAGGTTCTGCCACCAAACACTTAAAATTGTGTTTATGAGCATCTGATGGCAGACTTCTTGGTGGTGGCATGTACCTAGAAACTCCACAGAGTTGTGGCAATAAACATGTTCCTCTGCCATGAAGATAGACTCTCACAAAGCTAAGGATTGGAGCAGAGCCAGCTTCTAAAGCCACAGCTGCAATCCTAGCCATATTGTTTAGTTGATTAAAGACTCATATGGTCAGAAAAAGATAGATATATACAGTAAAGACAGATTCAAATGAAGAAAAGCATCTAAATGGTTTTGAACAAGCAGTGTCATTAGAAGAATTTCTTTTGTTATTTGTGCTTCTCAAGATAAAAGATGTACAATGGGTAGGCTACCCTTGGTTGACCTTCCTAATGTAACCTTTCCAAGCCTAGCACCCTATGTTTACAGTTGGATAATAACACCAATTTAATAATGTCAGTTTGAGGATAAATATATTTCTATTTATAAAGAATGCATATCTTGTATGTTGTGGTGGGACATAATTGCAACCTCAGAACTCTGGAATCTGAGGCAGAGGGAATGATGAGTTTGAGTCTAGCCTGTATTGCATGGTGAGTATCAGGATACCCAGGGCCACAGGACTAAACCTTGTCTAAAAATATTGAAAACAACAATAGCAACTACAGAAATCTTAAAATTGTGCATAGACTATGCAAATATTACTTAAGTAAAACAAATAAATGATCATATGAAATTTATATGCAAATACTAAAATACACATTATACCTTGTATTGCTTTCCTTTATATTATAGATAATGATCTCATAAGTGCAAATTGTTTTCCTTAAGACAGCATAAAAGAGATATTATGATAATAAATGAAGTGAATTATTAAGATAATAAATGACTATTCATATTTCCTCATAAATATCAATCTCTGCAATGCATTTACTAAACAAAGGAAGATCCAAATTTATTACAAAAATGGCACAAATACAGGTACAGAAGCACAATTATATTCATGAAACTCTTCAAATACAGTGTAATTCTGAGTTTTATTTGCTTTCACAGTCCATCAGGGTTTATTGGGAGAGCAGAAGTGAAGTACACATGTTGTGTCTGTAGAGAACCAGTGCTGACAGGACACTGCACACTGGAATAACGAGGAGCAAATGGTGCACTGTCTAGGAGAAGGAGTTTGTGAGGTATGTGAGGAATAGTCTAGCATTGGGGCATCTGAAGCAGGCTAGGTATTAGCAAAAGACAGGAATTCCTATGCCTCCAAAAGCATCCAAACAAAAGGCTTCATTAGGTAATACTGTGAAGAAGGATTCAGATTTTAGATAGAGTATTGGAGAAGATGATTTTAAAATAATTTAACTCATGAATGGATGTGACATATGTTTTAAATAAATGCTGACTGGCCAGTAGCCAGGCAGGAAGTATAGGTGGGACAACCAGACAGGAAGTAGAGGTGGGGCAATGAGAACAGGAGTATTCTGGGAAAAATGAAGCTCTTTCCGCAGTCCTGCCCAGACATGGAAGAAGGAAGATGTGACCTGCCCCACCAAAAATGGTACCGAGCTGTGTGGCTAACATAGATAAGAATAATGGGTTAATATAAGTTGTAAGAGCTAATACAAAGCCTGAGCTAATGGGGTAATCAGTTTATAACTTATGTAGACCTTCTGTGTGATTCTTTGGGACCTAACAAATGTGGGAACCGGCAGGACAGAAACCCCAACAAGCAGGCCCTCATGTTACAAATGGCTGCCCAATATGTGGACAACTGTATCCACATAAAACCTGAGACAGCATGGGAAGTAATTCTAGAAAAAAATAACAGCATTACGCATAGTTTCTTGGTAGCAGCAATTTCTTGGGTCGGCTCCGCTTGCTAGAGGCAAGCAAGCACTCTCATCTAAGAAAGGTTCCTGACTCAGCTTTAGCTGTAAAACCTTGCAGCTCTTTTAAGGGGTCCTGCCACAAAACACTTAAATGATGTTGATAAAAGCTTACTGCATGCTCTTTGGTTTTCAGTGATAGCAGGAACAGAGCTGCACCATTTTAAAATGCTGGCTTTCTGGGCCATCCTGCCAGTGCAAACTCTGACTCTTTGAGGCAGGAGGTCTGGCTACAGAGAGAGCATTTGAGTGTTGTTTGTGGACACACTGTTGCAGCTTACTTGCTGGCAAGGACCTTGAAATGCCATAGAGTTGTGGCAATAAACATGGCTCAGGCCGGTACCTCCACTATGAGCCTGGAATCTCATAAAGCTAAGAAATGGGCTGAATTCAGCCATCAAAACCACGGCTTTAATCCTTTCCATATTGCTTAGCAAATTAGAGATTCGTGTGGTCAGAAAAAGAGAGTTATACAGTAAAAGAAAAATTCAAAGTAAAAAAAAAAACTCTAAATGGTTTATTGTGTGTTAAAAATATATGCTGGCTTGGGAAAGAAAAGAAAAATGTTAAAGTCCTTAAAATAAAAAAGAAAGAAACGGAGTAGATGGGTGTGGTGGTACACACCTTTAATCCCAAAGGTTGGGAAGCAGAAGCAGACAGATCTCTGTGAGTTCAAGGTTTGGTAGCACACACCTTTAATTCCAGCACTGGGGAGGCAGAGATAGGCAATCTCTGTGAGTTCAAGGACAGCCTGGTCTACAGAGTGAGTTCCAGGACAAAGATACACAGAGAACCTATCTCAAAAAGCCAAAAGTTAAAAATAAAAGAAATAGAGTTTAAAATAAAGCCACATAAAGATGGAAAACATACAGAGAATCTGGATACTGTATGTTGTTATGCTCTCTTTGAATTGTTTGAATGCTGAGGAAGGAGCAACAGCTACTAAAAGATATTTGTTTATAAATGCTGCTAAATTAATCCAAGATGGGTATTTTGAAAATACCTTGACTTCAAAATTGAAGTCAAAAGGTAAGTTACTTTGGAGAATAGATTTTGCTTTTGTTTCCACAGGAAATGAGAGGCTAATGATATATTCTGAATTAAGAAAAATCATGTTTGATCAAGGAAGACCACCTGAGAAATCAGATGGTTCAGATGTCAGAGTCCTACATCCAGAACAGATTCAAGACTGCTGATTGAGATGATCAAGCCTTACAGGATACCCCAGTCAGGACTTGACCATAACTCTAAATTTTCTTTAGGTCCCTATAAGATTATCAGTACCCCCAACCAGGAGGAAGTAGCCAGGAATACTACTCCCACATTCCCAAAAACTAGACTATGGATATTTTCCTTTGTTTAAAAAAAAGAGGGGGAAATGGTGCAGGACAACTCTGCATTCTGTCAATTATGTTTTAAATAAACGCTGATTTGCCAGTAGCCAGGCAGGAAGTATAGGTGGGACAACCAGACAGGAAGAAGAGGCAGGGCAATGAGAACAGGGGTATTCTGGGAAGAAGGAAGCTCTTTCCACAGTCCTGCCCAAAGATGGAAGAAGGAAGATGTGACCTGCCCCACCAAAAAAGGTACTGAGCCATGTGACTAACATAGATAAGAATAATGGGTTAATATAAATTGTAAGAGCTAATACAAAGCCTGAGCTAATGGGCTAATCAGTTTATAACTTATGTAGACCTTCTGTGTGATTCTTTGGGACCTAACAACTGTGGGAATAGGGCAGGACAGAATCCCCAACAAGCAGGCCTCCATGTTACAAAAGCATCATGTGGAAATTATGTCAGATACTAAAAGCTTTGTATTTGTCTCAGAGTCCTACAGTCTGTATTATTGTGTGTACTATGTACTGGCCCCTGATGGCCCTGGAAAGTAGATGAGGTGTAATATTCTAGAGTTTGGCAAGTGGTACATACTGAGTGGTTTTGGTTATTAGTGATGAACTGTAAGTACTGGGTAATAACGGGGTATGCAGTTTCTGTAAGTAATCCAAAAAAGGAAGATGACATATCTCTATGATTCTATGTAGACATCACTGCTTTAAAAAAACCCCAAAACAAAGGAAAATTGGTGTGGGAGAATTGTCTGTATTCTGTCAATCATGTTTTAAATAAATGCTGATTGGCCAGGCAGGGAATATAGGCGGGAAAATAAGACAGGAAGTAGAGGTGAGAACAGGAGAATTCTGGGAAGCAGGAAGCGCCCTTGGCATTCCTGTGCAGACTACCGAAGAGGCAGGATTTGACCCTGCCCCACTGAGAAAAGGTACCGAGCCATGTGGCTAACATAGATAAGAATAATGGGTTAATATAAGTTACAAGAGCTAATAAGAAGCCTGAGCTAATGGGCCAATCAGTTTATAACATAATGCAGTCAGACTCTCTGTGTGATTTTTCTTTGGGGCTTGCCAGCTGTGGGGTACCGGGCAGGACAGAAACTCCAACTAGCATGCCCTCATACTACAGAATGGCGCCCACAGAAAATATGTGTTCTAATCAGATTGTAATACACACACATACATACACACACACACATAATAGACCAATACATTTTCTCTAAAGATGTCAACTCTATGTGTTAATAAATTCCTTAATTTGAGAACAGGACAATTATGGGAAGAGGAAAGCTTGGTTCATAGTCCTGATCCAGCCAAAGAAGAAGCAAGATGTGACTGCCTCACTGAAAAAGGTACTGAGCCACATGGCTAGCATAGACAAGAATAATGGGCTAATATAAGTTATAAGAGTTAATAAGAAGCATGAACTAATGGGCTAATCAGTTTATAACTAATGTAGACCTCTGTGTGATTTCCTTGGGACTTAACGACTGTGGGAACCAGACAGGACAGAAACTCTGACACGAAATGGTGCCCACGTGGACAACTGCATCCACATAAAGCCTGAGAGAGCTTGGGAAGTTATTCTAGACAGAAAAGAGTAAGTTAAGCATGGCTTATTGATAGCAGCATTTTCTCAAATGGGCTCTGCTTGCTAGAGGCAAGCAATCTCATTTAAGAGAGGCTTCCTGACTCAGCATTAGCTGCAAAACCTTGCAGCTCTTTTAAGATGTCGTGCCGCAAAACACTTAAATGGTATTGATGAAAAGCTGACCACATGCATTTTGGCTTTCAGCTGTAGCAGGAAAAAAGCCACACATTTTAAAATGCCAGCTTTCTGGGCCGTCCTGCCAGCACAAACTCTGATTCTTTCAGGCAGGATGTCCACCTACAGAGCTTTTTACCGCGGTCTGTGATCAGACTGCTGCAGCTTGCTTGGTGGCAGGGACCTTGAAATGCCATAGAGTTGTGGCAATAAACATGACTCAGGCTGGTACCTCTGCCATGAGGTTGGAATTGCAGAAAGCTAAGACATAGGCTGGATCTAGCTGTCAAAGCCACGGCTTTAATTCTCTCCATATTTCTTAGCAAATTAAAGATTTACATGGTCAGAAAAAGAGAGATATACAGTAAAGAGAGATTCTAAGAAAAAGAAAACCTCTAAGTGGTTTACAGTGTATTTAAAAAATATATGCAGGCTTGGGAGAGAAAAGAAAAAGGTTAAAGTCTTTAAAATAAAAAAAGGGCATAGTTGGGTGTGGTAGCATACACCTTTAATCCCAACACGTGGAAGACAGAAGCAGGCAGATCTCTGTGAATTCAAGGTGTGGTGGCACATACCTTTAATCCCAGCACTTGGAAGGCAGAGGCAGGCAGATCTCTGCGAGTTCAAGGACAGCTTGGTCTACTTGGGGAGTTCCAGGACAGTCAAAAATATACAGAGAAACTGTCTCAAAAAGCCAAAAATTAAAAGTAAAAATAAAAAAAAATAGAATTTAAAGTAAAGTCACATAAGATGGAAAATACACAGAGAGTTGGGTACTGTATATGATTATACTGTCTTTGAATTGCTTGACAGCTTAGGAAGGAGATACAGTTTCTAAAAGACATTTAAATATAAATGCTGCTGGATTAATAAAATATAAATATTTTGTAAATGCCCTGACTTCAAAATTGAAGTCAAAAGATATGTTACTTTAAAGAAGAGGTTTTGCTTTTGTTTCCACAGAAAATGGATTTACTCTGAGTTAAGAAAAATCAGGTTGATCAAGGAAGACCATCTGAGAAATCTCTGGTAGGAACAGATGGCCCAGATGTCTGAGTTCTATATCCAGAACAGATTCAAGATGCTGCCTGAGATGATCAAGCCTTACAGGATACCCCAGTCAGGACTTGATCATAATTCTAAATTTTTTTTAGGTCCCCATAAGACTATCAATGCCCCAACCAGCAGGAAGTAGCCTGGAGAACTATGTCCACAATCCTCAAAAATGGACTATGGATATTTTCCTTTGTTTAGATTGTTGGTTACAAGTTGTTATGGCTAATGGTCAGGAGAAAAGCTAAACAAAGGATATTAGATTCAGAGTTGTTGTTTTCTTTAAAAAGAGGGGGGGAAGTGGTGTGGGAAAATGGTCTGTAGTCTGTCAATTATATTTTAAATAAACGCTGATTGGCCAGAAAAAAATTAAATTCCTTAATTTAAAATATTGATTCTGGATATAAGTGCATTAGATTAAAGAATTGACTGCGCTGTTAACTGTGTTCAGATATAAGATAGAAGACAACTATATATGTTGGTGATACCCTCTAGTGGCTACATCAAACACTGTCTTTTAAACAGGCTAAACTATGCAATGAACATTTGTTATGAATGTACACATTTTGGTGATTTCGATGGTTGAGTTTCAAAACCTTTACATTTTTGTTAACTAAAAATAAAAGCTGAAAAGTTATATATGAATATTACACATTTCACCCAACAAAGGATGGTGGGATTGCACAATATTTACTAATGCCACTGGTATTCTTGGTTGTCACAACTACTGTATGCAACAATGGAACAGTATATTAAGATATACAAAATATTCTAAAATATGTTTGAAATGTCATGTTAAAATTGCCTTCCCAAATTAAAATAATAGTGTACACTGTAAACATAAGAGACAGTTTTTTTAAATTATTTGCTCATATATCATCACATTTAATCTTAATAGTCAACCTAAGACAGTAGACAGAACTGAAACTGGTATCTTACAGAAATGAAACTGTAAATCCTTAAGTGAGATTCAAGAACAACTATTCAATATGTAATTAGTAATGATGTCTAGGTCCCTAGCTCAGAGTTCTCTGGCTAACTAATGGTCGAATCTCTTCATACACAAATATATTATACTGAGTTTAGAGTGTCATCTGGGTGTGGATTCTTTGAGCTACAAACAATATTATAATATTTGTAAATATACACCATAAAGGAAAGAGTGCAGTTATATAACTTGGTAACTGTACACACTTTAAGTTAATATCCTGCAAATAGTAGAAGACAACAATATTTATTTTGTGTTATCTGCTTGGTTCTTTGTTTTCAAGGCAGGGCCCCTTCAAGGACAGACTGGCCTTGAATTTAACTCCTGACTCTACCTCTGTTGTCATCTTCTTCCTCCTACTCCTTTTTTTCTTTTTCTTCTTCTTCTCCTTCTCTTCTTTCTTCTTCTTTTGTTTCTTTTTTTCTTCATGTAGCCCTAGCTGTGTGGAACTATCTTTGTAGTCAGGCTGGTCTTGAACTCAAAGAGATCTGTAGCAGGCTTTCTTTTGGGCCACCAACCAGATCATGACACAGAGACTTATTATTAGTTATGAATGCTTGGCCTTATCTAATGCTTGTTCCACTAGCTCATATAATTTATGTTAATCTGTTTCTCTTCATCTACATTTTGCCTTGTGCTTTTTAACCCTTCTGTCATTCTGTATGCTCTACTCGATATCTGACTGGCTGGTTGGTCCTGTGCATCTTCCTCTCTCTCTCTTTCTTTTCGCTCCTCCTCGAGTCTAAATTCCTCCTCTTACTTTCTCTCTCTGCCTGCCTTCCCCGCCTATTCCTCTGCTGTCTAGCTCTTGGCTGTTCAGCTTTGTATTAAATCAGTTAGGTGCCTTAGGCAGGCAAGGTAAAACAAATGCAACACATCTTTGCCCAGTTAAACAAATGCAGCATAAACAAATGTAACACATCTTTATATAGTTAGAGTAATATTCCACAACATAAACAAATGTAACGCATCTCTCTAAAGTAAAGTAATATTCTACAACCAAGACCCTCCTTCCTCTGCCTCCCAAGTACAGGGAATAAATGTATGCACTGCACCTCCACTGCCTGACTCTGTGTCTGCTATTTGACAGGAAAAATTGGAGGCATGTACATCCTTTTTTTTTTTTTTTGCCCTAACATTTGACTCGGGTGGAGGGTCTTAATATTGAAGTATTTGGTTAACTATCACAGTACAAAAGACTATATAATTATTTAAAGAGCATGTGGCACTTAGCAATACTTTACAAAGCACCATGCTTTCTTTTAAAACATTACTAATAATAATCCAGCAACCTAAATTTTAGAACTGAATAGATCACGTGAATTTTAATAAGAACCACAGAACTTCACAAGAGGATGATGATTACAAGCTATGATTTGTTTCATGAAGTTGTCCCCAAAGTTTTAATGAAAGAATTAAAAGTTATAAGTTACATCAGGGGCGTTGATTTGCGATGACTGATGACCAATAACTAGCTTTTGGTCTTTGTAAAATGGAACAGTAAACACTCTGGATTAATACTATCAATTGCATTTCAACTAGGTTTTGTTTTTGTTTCTGTTTTGTTTTTTTGAGACACAGTTTCTCTGTGAAATAATGCTGGTTGTCCTGGAACTAAGTCTGTATCCAGGCTGACCTCAGACTCACAAAGATCCACCTGCCTCTGCCTTCCAAGTGCTGGGATTAAAGGCATGCACCACCACCACCAGGCTGATTTCAACTAGTTTAATGAGATGTGTCTGATATTTACTTGTGTTCCCGTTTTAGTGAAAACAATAAAACTTCACCAACAAAATTAATCTAAATTTAGAACAAGTGATTGAATTTAAACAGAAAGAAAATCCACTATTCCCAAATTAATCTGAAAATAATGTGGGACAGAAATTCATATGAAAAAGCTGATTGTTCACTTAAAGACACCAGAGTCCTTATTCTGTTTAAAAGATGCTCCAAACTCTAGAGTCTATTTTCACAATCTAAACAACTTCAGGAAATTCTCAGAATCTGACGTTTTCTTGTGGGAAAAAAGTCTCACTCTAGATGATACTTTTTTTTAATGGTTTACACTTTCAATAATAATTTTTTATATAAATAAATATATACATACAAATAATATTTACATATAAATGACAGAAAATTAGAACAAGAGTATTAGCACAATGGTCATGGCAGTGATGTGCTCAGGAAAATGTGTCGGTTTTGGTTCAGTGCATAATCAAAAGTGGAGAATTAACGCTAATTACTCATATAGTTCACATGCATTGTCCTGGGTAGTTATGTGAAGTTGACACAGGTAGAGCTAAGTTGAAGGAGGAAACTTCAGTTGCTAAAATGCTTCCACTGGCTTGACCCAGGGGCAGACCTGTTGTGCATTTTCTCATGAATGATTGTTGTGGGAGTGCCTACTTCTCTGTTGGCAGGGCCATGCCTGGGCTAGTGGTCTTGGGTGCTATAAGAAATCAGACTGATACAGCCATGAAGAGAAAGCCAGTAAGCAGCTCCCTCCATGGCCTCTGCATCGGCTGGCCCTTCCAGGTTTCTGCTCTATTGAGTTTCCGCCCTAACTTTCCTTAGTGATGGACTGCATACATGTGGAAGTGAAAGCCAAATAAACCCTGTCCTTCCCAGGTGCTTTTGGGCATGGGATTTCATTACAGCAATTACAACCCTAACTAAGAAGCACATTATCATAACAACCATGCAATTTACTTTTCTTGCTTTTTTTCACCAATATGCAAAAGTTTCATGAATGCTTTTCTTTCTTTAAAACTAACTTTCAGTCAGGTTACTCTACTTCTGATAGTTTAGGAACTCACTACCACACTAAGAGAAATGGGCTGTGACTACCTGAAATTTCCCACTAACATACATGTTTCTATGCTCAATCGATAAAGCATTTAGCTTTATAGTTATAATTTTCATTTTAAGTGTTCTAATATACACTCCATAAAATCAAAAGAAGACAAACTTGCTTTGGATCCTTTGGATGAGCAAAAATGTTTTGGCCTTACCCCCTGCCCTGCACTTATAAGTTCTCAACCCTGAAAATTCAACTTTAATGCATTTCAGCTAAAATTAATGTTTAAACAGGAAAAATGTACAAAAATAGAAAGAGGTATGATAAACAACATTTGCATAGAGTCTCATTACTATTAATGCTTGATAAAACATGTTTGATCCTTCAATGAAATGAGTGAGACAGATGCAAACTTCAGGAAAGGTCACGGGTATGCTAATTCACACTGGATTTACATTTGCAAAGCACTATATTAAAAGGCTTTAAAACTAAATACTGTCTAACCAAAATCAGTATCCTTTCTTCCCAGTCATTCAGAACGTCTGCTTTTAATTACTCCTTCACCTTTTCCTTAAGCTTCCAGGAAACTGTACATGAACTGGCTATTTACCCTGTGAAGTATTTTAGTACATTACCTCTAAGAAGTGTTTGAGATGGGGGAGACTTTCAGATCTAGTGGGTCATATCAGGTGCCATGACTCAGTGACTGTTTCTGATCTTACATGAAAATCATCTTAGAACAATTGGAAATTTCCATAAAAGAAAAATTCACTTCGACATAGTCCTAGATATTAATCAATCAAACATCTGTAATTGTTTCAAAAGAAATAACTGTACAACTTTTAAAATAGGGGGGAATGGGGATTTTTTTTTAGTCTTAATTTATATTCTTGTGAGGAAAGAGGCTGCTTTGGATAATGGGTGCAAACATCTCCACCCTCCTCCTCCAGGCTAAGATGTGGCCATTGCATAATATAACAGGTCAATCATCCGGTGGGCATCATGTCTTTTTTGCAGAATTCCCACACTCAGATGGCTGTCAATGGGGGTGCCAGCGAAGTGTTATGCAAAGACCCACAAACACTTTGTAAACTTGAATCTTGGAGCACAATGGTAAAGTTCAGTTCTGGAAGAAGATAGTGTCCTGAATACACAAAAAGGAGCTTTGTCTGGTGGGGCTTCTGTTGAGGGAGAAGGCTACTTAATCTCCCCATTTACCCTGGGGATTCTAACTGTTTTAATGTGTTCTTTTTGAGAGTCTGTGAACTGTAGAATATATGCTGGTAACAACTTTGTTTGGGGCTTTCCTCCAAAAAGCCCAAAGCTGCCAACACGAGAAAGCTGCAGCAGTGGTGCTGACAAACACAAAGGGGACTCGAGCTGTGGGTGCAAACTGCCTGGCTAGAGTTTCATGTCATGCCTTGACGAAGGAACTAATTCTTTGGCTCATTGCTTAGGAATCTAGCTTTTGTGGCTGTATGGGAAAGATAGCTTCTTTGTCAAATTCGGAAGGGACAGGAAGATTTGATATCAAAAAACCCCATGATTCTTAAAACAGAATCACACTATATATTTCAAGGAAATTTACTAGTGCCCCTATAGAGCAATCACTCTGTATTAAGGTTTATTAGTATCACATTTTACAATGAGATCTTGTGATGAAATGTTAATATTATTTTTCTATTATCATTCAATATCATAAATATATAGAATGAAATATTACATAGAAAACTAGCTTCAATCAACCCTTTTAGAATCCAAATGCCTTTAAATAATTTTATTTAAAATATCATTCAAAATTTTGGAAAATTGTGTATGTTACTCAACTGATCACATATAAAATCCTAGAAAGAAATTTTACAAGTGAACTAATTATTCTACTTAAACAGCATTCCTGATTCCATCTTTATTAAATGCCTATAAATAGATCTGCTACGTTCTGAAAATGTCTTATATTAACTACTGATACTCATGTGTGCTCATCCAAATCATTGGAATCCAAGTAGGAACTTTAATAAACTAAAAGATAAGTTTTTTATTCAAATACATTCTATGTCTCATTTATTAAATAAAAATCCAACACGTGATTTAAAAAAAATGTATGTATTGCTGGGTGGTGGTGACCACACCTTTAATCCCATCCTTTCGGAGGCAGAGGCGGACTGATCCCTGAGAGTTCGAGGTCAACCTGGTCTACAGAGCTAGCTCCAGGACAGCCAGAGAAACTGTCTGGAAAAACAAACAGTATCTGAATTGCCTTAAAATAAAAATGTTAAAACAGTTTGGATTCCTGTAATGCTAGAAAAAGATCTGAATGTAGAAATGTTCACAGTATGTAATGATGAAAGGGCCCTGAGTCTCACAGTGTGGCTCAATTCAAACCCCAGATCACCCAAGGTAGTAATTCCAGAGTGTTATCTTCATCCTGAGTTACTCAGTATCCGTCCTCAGTGTTCTCACCACCTTCCCACACCCATGTCACTTGACTCATTGCACCCTGCGGTCTACAGTCTTGAGAAAGACAGAGGGAGCTTAGATGGGGATAAAATTCCCTCTATTTGATGTAGTCTCCAGTTCTTTTGCTAAAGAGTTTGTGAATTCTAGTGAGACATTCAGAAATGTCCTATGTACATATTACTGGGGAGGCCCCACTAGCTTATTTTAAACTATCACAAAATGCTTATTTGTGAATACTGACCAAGAAAGAGTAGGCAAGGAACAAAAAGAAAAAAATAGAAATATTAAAATATTTGACTTTGAAGTATGAAATAGAAGTACATACATTTGGTCGATTTTTTCAAATGTGGTGTTTTATGAATATTTTTAAAAATAATTTATTTTACTCTATCTCTACATACATCTATCCATTCATCTATCCATCCATCTACCTACCTAACTGGTGGTAAATTTTACATTCATGTACGTATGACCTACCATTATTTTCTACATAGAAATAAAATAATCTGTGAAGCAGTGTATGTCTGAAAGGATAATAATCAGGAAAAAAACCAAACATTTAAACAAGATAGTTTCAGTTCTTCACTAAAATAGTTGTGCACTAAACTGAAAACTCAGCTAAAAATTCTTGCTGAGAAACAGTAGCTAGTGTAGCTCAATCCAATTTTCTATCAGTACTATAACTTACTTCACACAGACCAAGAGAGAACAAGGAAGGTACTATTTAAGCTAAGAAGAACTCACCTGCTCCAACTGAAAGACCCTTGTACTCAAAAGTACTACCTAAATCCATGATGGACGATTTCTCCCAGATTTCAGTATGGATTGACAAATACTCTTGGAGGAAACCTACACACTAAAGGAAAGTATAAACTGGATTTCAGCAGTGGTCTGTGCTGCACTCTGAGAATGTGTTGAATCCTATAGAGCAATATTGTGATGCCGTCACTTATACCTCATTTTATTCTCAACACTGGGATCAAAACCGCTAAACCGTAACCCTAACTTTGGATGGCTCCAGAATCACCAGTTAAAATGTCAACATTTGTGATTGATGATGAGGTGGTGTAGTTTAGTGTCTGAAAGTGTAATTACAGAGTTGCTGGGTTGCAATTCTGACTTTTTCATGTATTTGCCAGCTGGCAATGTATAAGGCATTTAATGTATGTTTCAGTTTCTTCACCTGAAAATGATGACAAATTAAAAACTCAGGTTTTGTGAAAATTAATACAAACCTGCAAGTCAATGAGTGCTTTCAATTTGATGGGAATTTAAAAAGCTACCTTTTATGTGTTTTATAGGACATTCATGAGTTAAGCTTGTTATTATATTATAAGTAATTAGCCCAAAGGAATATAATTTTTTAAATGTATAGTAAGATTATTCAGCCCAGGAATGTGTATTTCAGAACCTATATTCTGAGCCAGTACATGAGATCTCTGTATGCATTCTCATATAGCGTTCTGGACATGGGAGTCATCCGTAACAATCAGCTAATGTAATTCTAGGCAGAAGAGCCTATGAAACCTACAGTTCTGCTGGCAAGAGATAGAAATTGGACATACTTATTAATTTATTTTCTCATAACAGAAAAAGTCAATGATGAACACTAAACTTTATAAATTACATTTAATATAAAATTACATTCCTGATATCACAAGTCCTAATTTATAGCAAATATTACCAGCTGCCAATATTTTAACTTTCTCCTTAGAAATATTATGTCGAGCTGTATGTTCTGTGTGAAACCAATACTCATTACTTTAACTATGATTTCCTTAAGTCTATAAAGAGTAGTTAAAAAAAAAAAGATCTTCCACAGATGAGAAATCTGGCCCTGCAAGAAAATAAGAGCTATCCTTGACCCTTACAGCCTTCAGCACAAGCAGGAGAAGGCAGCCTCTGCTTCCAGCCTGAGCAGCACACTAGAGCTGACCCTGTTGTTGAGACTCAGGTGAGCCACCCTGAGGGCGTGAGAGCAACAGAACTGACCCTCCAGTCCTCCATCTTCCATACTGTGACACCGGTGAGACCACCTCCCCCATCCACTCCTGCACTCTGCCTGGGCAGCACCCTAGAACTGACATTGTTTTGGGGGGGGTCCGCGAGTGAGTCAGTCCGGAGGGCATGAGAACAGAAGAGCTGAACACCCCCCCCCTCCCATGTTCCCTAAAGCAATTGGGAGAGCAGGTCCTGTACCTTGTCTGATCAAAACAGTAGAGCTGGCCCTGGTGGTGTGAGTGTGGGTGACCTAGATTTGAGGACCTGGGAGCAGAACTGGCTCCACTCCTTGTTGTAGGCTGCATTGTGTGAGGTAGCCGAGGAAGTGCTGGAGGGCTCGCCCTGTAGTGAAGATGAGGGAAGGCAGGCAGGCGGACCAAGCCAGCTACTATCCAGACCCAGAACCATGACTGTGAGTTAGCCCACCATAACGTCCACCTCATGTTGAAGCATATGAAGGGGCCAAAGCTACAGATCCGCACCAGCAGGATCTCCGTGACATAGGAAAAGAATGGGATATGCAAGAGCAGTCCCAATGAGAGCCCATCATCGGTGGTGTAGCAAAAACCAGAGACCTCGAGCCAGCCAAAATGACTCACGGTAATGCATACGTGTAAGTAGAGATGAACAGAATAAAGGGTAAACTATGTGTCTCTATTGGCCACTCTACAGTTTCCGTGACAAGATTCTTCTCCATCGTCTTTTTTGTTTGTTTGTTTCGTTTTTGGCTTTTCTTTTAAATTTGGTTTTGTTTGGGGAAGATTGCAGGGGCAGAGAAAGGACGCAGGGGACAGGGAGATAAGTGGGGTCGGAATACATGATGTGAAATCCACAAAGAATCAATAAAGTAAAAATTTTAAAAATCTAAAATTTGTGTATTCAATAAAGTACAGATTTAAGTTCTGATGTATTTTAAGGTTGCTTAGAACTAAATGATTTTTGGTGTGGGAGGTCCTCCTGTCTATGTGTTGCTTTCATTGGCTAATGAATAAAGAAACTGCCTTGGCCTATTGATAGGGCAGAACTTAGGTAGGCAGGGAAGACAGAACTGAATGCTGGGAGAAGGAAAGAGTCAGGGAGACGCCATGGATCTGCTACCAGAGGTAGATGTGCTGAGGCTTTGCTGGTAGGGCACAACCCTGTGGTGATATACAGATTGATGGAGATGGGTTAAATTAATGTAAGAGTTATTTAATGGGAGACTGGAGCTAGTGGGTCAAACAGTGTTTTAATGAACATGGTTTCTTTGTGATTATTTTGGTTCTGGGCAGCCGGGAAAAACAAGCAGCCTTCCTGTTACAGATTTTTCTACTTGACAATTCTGAATATTTTGCTTGTTTGTTTTGTTTTGTTTTTTCGAGGTGGGGTTTCTCTGGGTAGCTTTGAAGCCTGTCCTGGAACTCACTCTGTAGACCAGGCTGTCCTCAAACTCACAAAAAACCACCTGCTTCTGCTTCCTGAGTGCTGGGATTAAAGGTGTGTGCCACTACCACTCAGCTCTGAATACTTCAACTGTTGGTATTTACACCCAAATTATCATTGCAAGATACCTTAATCTACAAAAATCCAAAAATACTAATTTACGTGCCTGGATATAAATAGATGTGTGTGTATACATATTACACACACACACACACACACACACACACACACACACACACACACACACACACACATAATATATATCAGGAGTCATGCTGATTTAATTTACACTGGATTGGAGTTAAATTTTATTTTCAGGTAACTTCAATGATGGAGAATTGATCTAAGAGAATTTATAGGCAACTTGGCAAAAAAAATGCTTTTCAAAGTACAATGAAATTGAAAGGACAGGGAAGAATTCGCCCTGCTACACATAAGAAAGTGACACCCACCATCGTGCGAGCCTGTTCTTGTCACATCTACTCATTTCAGCAGCATTACAACAGTCCATCTTGTCCTCTTTTGGAGTCAGAGGATGGACAGAAATCTGCTTCTGGGGCTTAAAATACTGTGATTTTTTTTTTTAATCAATGAAAGAAGATAAGAGAAATTAGGCTTAGCTACATGCTAAGGAAGGATGCCCATGTAATTTAGCCTCAGAATAAAGCACTTGTTTGCCATGAGTTTCGGTTCATTAGTGAGAAGTGAATGTAGTATAAGTTCTTCATAGTCAAGTCAAGCCTGTAACTTCAAATAAAGGAAGGACAAGTACTGTGTTTTCTGAATTTATTGATGTAGTCATTGTACCGACAAACAGCCAATACTATTGGCCAATCAATATCTCTGTAGTCCTCATGGAGTTCACAATTAAGAAACAACCAGTTAGGTTGGCTGAGAGTATGGCTCAGTGGCAGGGTACTTCCCTCTCATGCCTAAGGTCATAGGTTCAATCCTTAGCACTGCAAAAGAAAATAAGTTTAAAAGAAAAAGGGAAGAAAGACTAGTTGGATTTGTTCTTTTGTGAACTGCTGGGTGAAGTCTTATCCATGGACAGTGGACAACAAGTTTAGACTTCAGGCTTCTCAGTGAGCACTAATTAAAGCAAAGAAGCTACTGTGTGCAGTGAGCTCAGGCGGTGGCTTTGTGATTGTTCTGCAGGATAAACATTTTATTCAATTCAAAAAGAAAATCCTCTTGGTACTCTCTTTCAGAGTGTGTGAAGATGAAAATTGGATCCCTTACAACTTCTGTGGAAGTCACCAGGATGCCTAAAGTAAAAATAATTTGTCATCTGGATTCTAAGAGTGAAACTTAGTAACACTATTTACTGGATTTTTAAAACACCGTGTAAGATCCCTAGACAAGCAAGTGCTTTCCCTAGTCCTACAGGATTTTCTTTTGCAAGGTATAAATTGTTTCCAAACACTTTACCTATGTGGTCAAGAAATATCATTAACTAATTCTTAGATGAAAGCCACAAAACACAAAGCCTTGTATAAGGAACCCATAATATTCTCCAGGAAATGAGAGATCATAGCTTAGTGTATCAGCACAATGGGTAAGTTTAAAGTGGTTGCAGTATACCTTTCATGTAGGGTTTTCATGACAGGTATTCAAAGTTTTGACAATTCGAAAACTTTAATAGCCTTTCACTTACATATGAAAAGAGAGACAAGGCATACGAAGATTTTATCTCTTTAAAACTAACATAATTTTTTATGGGGAATGCACAATTTCATCAGAACCAAATGGTTATTACAATTTCATCAGAACCAAATGGTTATTAGTAGAAATAGTTTATTTTTAATGTAGTACAATAAATAGGCTATCATGGTCTGTAAAAAGCTTGCTCAGTTTACAGCAGGCATAATCCTGTATCTGGAGTAATACCTGTTCAGAGAGAGAAGCTGTTGGCACTGCTTGAATGCAAACTGCGGTTCCTTTGAAGTTTTAGCTGCAGACTGTAAGCTTTCCACTAGAGGGCAGTCATTTGGACAAGCAGAGCTCTTCCCATATACAACTAGTGAAAACCAAATTACAGAAATCTCAGGCCCAAGAATCAGGACTTCCTTTCCTCTTTTATAATACACATTTTTATTTTTTTTGTTTTTTTTCCATGCATTGTTTTGTTTTATTGTTTCCATTCAAAAACATAATTAAAGAAATAAAATTTTTACCGTTCTTCCCCTTCTCCCGGTCCCCTCCCACTACCTCCCCACCCCTCCTCCCTCCCCCTTCTTCCTTGAAAGAGGCCATGGTGCCCTGCCCTGTTGGAAGTCCAAGGCCCACCCCCATCCCTCCCGGCCTAGGAAGGAGTGCATTCAAAAAGACTCGGTTCTCAAAAAGATAATACATGCAGAAGAGATAGGTCCTGGTGTCATTGTTGATGGGTTCTCCATCTGCCAACTTTCGCCGCCACATTCAGAGGGTCTGGTTTGATCATATGCTCATTAGTCCCAGGCCAGCTGGATTGGTGTGCTCCCATTAGTTCAGGCACACTGTCTCAGTAGGTGGACCAGCCCCTCACGGTCCTAACTTCCTAACTCATCTTCTCCCACCTTCTGCTCTTCACCTGCACCTTGGGGGCTCAATCCATTGCTCTGATGTGAATGTGGGTCTCTGTCTCTATCTCCATCCATTGGATGAAATTTCTATAATGGTAATCAAGATAATCAT